>CM056498.1:1201102-1474254 GCA_029783415.1 Anisodus acutangulus | reverse complement strand
CGGATTCAGCAGCAGTTCGAAAGGTTGTCCTATTCGGGAATCTCTGGATCTATGCTTATTTTCAACTCCCCGAAGCATTTCGTCGATTACTACGCCCCTCTTCAATGATCTGGAATTTCTGCGGGGAGCTCTGTTCGAGAGGAAGCACTGGCTCTTATCGAAATTGACCTTTTGGCCGCTTTATCTGGCTCATAGATGGCTCTTGGAACTAGTGGTTAACCATTTCTACGCGAGACCATCGTTTACATCTTTACAACTAGTGAAAAAGTCTCTTGATAATCAAGCCCCTCCTTTTGGTTGTATCCTTTTGCCACCAATCTGGCTTTAAATCTCTCCACTTCTCCTGTTGCCTTGTACTTTATCTTGTATACCCACTTGCATCCTATAACCTTCTTTCCCTCTGGTAGAGTGACCAGCTTTCAGGTTCCATTGTCCTCCAATGCTTTGATTTCTGCCTCCATTGCCTCAACCCATCTGTGATCCTTTGCTGATGTTGAATAGTTCTGTGGTTCTGTGTCAAGAGAAACCTTGGCTACAAATTCCTGATATCATGTTGATAGACCAGTATAAGCAATATTATCAGTTATAGAATACAATCAATTGGAAGAGCCATGTGTAGTAATGTAGTCTTTGTGCCATATAGGAGGTTTGCTGCTCCTTGTGGATCTTCTGACTTCATGATCTGATCCTGTGGCCATATCAATACCTGGTGGTCCTGTGTTTATGAGACCAGGGCCATGATGCTGAACTGCATCAAGCATATGTACATTCTGCATGTTGTTTTGTATGTGTTGATCATCTTCATGTTGTCTGGTATGTGTTGGTGGATTATCAAGATCATGTTGACAAAGTAAGTCTTCATAGAAAGGAAATTCATGTGTCTTGATGTGATTGGTATTTTCTGTTATGCCTCTTTTGAAGGGGAAATTTGTCTCCATGAACAATACATCCCTGCTCATGAATAGAGTTCTGTTTTTCAAGTCATAAAGTTTGTATCCCTTTTGAGCAGATCCATATCCCAGAAATATGGATCTTACAGCCCTTGGACCAAACTTATCATGTCTGTTATTTATAGTAGCAAAACACAGACAACCTAATACTCTCAAGTGATCAAGTTGTGGTACCTTGTTATACAACATTTCAAATGGAGACCTATTCTTTATAACAGTTGAGGGGATTCTGTTGATTATGTACACTGCATTCTCTACACATAGTCTCCAGAACTTGTCTGGTAATCCTCCCTGAATCTTAATGGCTCTAGCAGTTTCTAAAATATGTCTATGTTTTCTCTCCACCACACCATTTTTTTGTGGTGTGTATGGACAAGAACTTTCATGAATGACACCATATTTTAGAAACAACTCACTACAATTTTGATTAAAAAACTCAATTCCATTATCTGATCTTACTCTATGAATTTTAGCTCCAAATTGGGTGTTAACTTCAACAAGAAAATTCCTGATCAGTGTAGAGACATCAGATTTCAGTCTCATCAAAAAAATCCAAGTCCATCTAGTGTGATCATCCACAATGGTTAGAAAATATCTCATTTCATTATATGTTTCAGTTTTATAAGGTCCTCATACATCCATATGTATTAATTGAAAATACTTTGATGCTCTACTAGTGCTAACAATAAAGGGTAGTCTAGTTTGTCTAGCCAAAGGGCACACTTCACAGTTATTCAAGACAAAATCAATATTATTCTTGAAATATGTTATTTTCTTCAGGACATTCATGGGCACATGACATAGTCTCTGATGCCAAGTAGCTGCATTAACATGTTGAGTTGCAGACAGGCATCTACTCAACTCCCCATCTTTATTCTGAGCATCCAGTGATAGTATATATAAGTCTGCCTCCTCATTACCAATCCCCCTCACCTTCCCAGATGAGAGATCCTAAAACATACAACATGTTGGGAAGAAGGTAATACTACAATTCAGTTTTTTAGTCATTTTTTAAACATACAACAAATTGAACTTGAAAGTTGGTACACATAAGACACTTTTAAGGACATCACCTCCTCCTAAGTGGTACTCCCAACATGTGAGATTCTGGCTGAATCTCCTGTGGGCAGTTGCACTTTTCCTGTTCCCTCTGTCAACAAGTTATTATGTAAGTACTTCTAGTCAGCAATCATATGATTAGTTGCACCTGTGTCTACTATCCACTGAATCAACTCCCCTGAATCAGTAATATGCTTACCTGCCATGTTGGCATTGACACTATTTGCATTGTTGTTCAATATGTCAAGGAGTTTTTTATGTTGGCTGGGTGTGAACTGGTTGTATAGTATCACTGCTTTAGTAGTGTGTTTCTGACTTGTGAATGGTTGTGCATTTTGTAGAAACTTTGATGAATTGTGGTGTTGTATTGCCCCTTCTTGTCCAGTGTCCTCATACAACATAGTCCCCCATGTGACTGCATAAGCTTTCTTCCCTTTTATTGTTGAAATCTTCTGGATATCCAATGAGCTTGTAGCAACCTTCCTGTACATGTCATGTCTTGTGACAATAGTCACACTTCATTAGTTTGTAACATTTCAATCTTTAGTGACCTTTAAGATGACAATGATCACAATATGCATTGAAATTGTATTGTTTCTTCTGTTTTTGAACTCCACTTCCACTTCTGAAATTTCCATTTCTAGATGTGAACATGGCAGATGATTCCACTAACTCAAACATCACCCTACTAGTTCCTACTACCATTTTCTGACTCTCTTCCTGATTGACCATGACATATACTTGGTTTAATGTAGGTATTTGTTGTATCATGAGGATCTGACTCCTTATTGGACTGTAACTCTCATCTAGTCTCATGAGAAATTGCAGTAGTCATTGATACTGTAAATGATCCACAAAGTCTCTTGACTTTGGGCAACAAGATGGGATTGGTATGATAGAATCATGTTCATCCCACAGATCCTTGAGTCGAGAGTAATACATTGACACATATATTGCCCCTTGCCTCATAGAAAATATTTCTTTGTGCAGTTGGAAAGCCCTGGAACTATTAATCTTGTCAAATCTCTCTTTTAATTCTTTCCATATATTGTATGAGCCTGAATTATAAAGCATTCCAGTAAGTATTCCCCATTAACCAAGACACCACAATTGCATTGCATCTGTCCCATAGTTTAGCCAAATCTCCATGGAAGGTTTCTCTCTTTACACTTCCATCAATGAATCCTATCTTATTCTTCCCTAGTAGGGCCAACTTCATGGCTCTACTCCACAATGTATAGTTGTCCATTCCAGTGAGAATAATACCCACAAACAGGGAACCAGACACATATGAAGGAAATAGATACAATGGATGATTGTGATCTATTTTTATCACTATCGGGACTTCATCTGCTGGTCTTCCTTCATTATTTTCCATTATTGCTAATCTACGCTTCAATTATGATTCACAATACACAAAGTTTTGTCTATGCGACTCGTGTGAATTGGTGATAACAACAAACAACAACAACAACAACAAAAAACGAAATCGAACCTCAGTGACTTGTTCAATCGATCGTGAATGATCTGTTTTGCACAGATCTGTCTTTATCTTCTCATTTCACTCTGCATGTGTTTGCATCTCCTTGAATATTGAAAACAACACTTCCAGAAACTATTGCATGCATGAATCATCAAGTTATGCACTCAGATCTCTGAAATTTCTGGAATTTTTTTTTTCATATCTTTTGCAAATTGAATTGTTCAACCGCATATCGGCTTTGATACCATGTTAATTTGATGAATCGAGGCTATGTTACTGCAATGTTAACTGCTGCATTATTGAAGACTGCATAAGAAAGGGAGAATGGGAGATGATGGGAGAGAATGGGAGACTCAATGCATTAGAACTGTTTGAGAGAATTGCTTTCTTGAGAGAAGAAAATATCTGTCCAAGTGTGTATATATATACACCTCCACTACTCTAGAATACTCTAATGACTTTCTTTTGTTAATTACTTCTAACATCTTAACTAACTTTATAACTAATCTTGTAACTAACTACACCAACTACTACCTTCTTAACAACTTGGACTACCCTTAATTAGTCAAGGCACTAGAGTGCATTTCCCTAATGCTTCAACAGAATTGCAATGTACTAAAAAAGTACACAAGAAAATTGGCTTTAAAAATACGAAGTAGCCCAAAATGATAATGTTAAGTACTCAAATATCCCAACAACTCAAATCAAGAAACCAAACTTACATTGGTTATAATCACTGCTAGTTAATTAATACTAACAAGCAGCTACCAATGGTAGTACATAGTCATAATTAATTCATCATATTATAAACAATAGCTGAATTAATTAATTAACAAACTCCAGATTTCTTCTGTTTCTTGTCAGCAACAAACTTCTTCCATGCAGCAGTAGCCTCCACCTGCAGTTCCATTTCCGTTTTGTGATGCACGGATCCGCTGTCATTCACCACCGCCTTCTCCTCGGCCATGACAAGCTTGGCGTTGACACGTGCTGGAAGTGTGTCGAGTTCGTGAAGGACTTTTCCAATGTCCAATATCTGTCGGAAAAACATTATGAACGAAGAACGCAAAAGATTAAGGCTTGAAACACGTTATAAACACTTCTTAAAAGTGATATTCCTTTAATTCATTATGGGCCGGGGTTGAATCCAAATAGTTTTAGTAAAAAAGACAAATTATTAAATTTCTACGCTAAGCAAATAGTCAATAATCAGGTTTTTAATTGCAAAATTTGGTGGAAAAAAATGTTTTGGGCAGAAAAGAGAAAATATTTTTATTTAGATGCAAGATAAGAAGATTACTTTTTTCTTTTTGTGAAGTGAACATCAGAAAAATCGGTAAAATTCACAAATATTCACTTTTCAACCTCTACAATTAATAAATAGTAATTGTCAATTGTCATGGAGCCTCAAATTCCATAAATGAATCCTATAACAATTAGGGGTGAGCGGGTCCGGGTACCCTAACGTTTTTTAACTATCCGGACCCTACCTAGTAAAAGATCGGTTCCTAAATTTACTACCCGGAACCTACCCGTAGCAATCATTACCCGGAACCTACCCGGACCCTGCGGTTCCGGGTGGGTACCCGGTAAATAAAAAAACACAGATTAAGCAACAGTTTTTTAGCCTATGAGAATCAAAAAGAGTTCTAAAATAATTTCATTCAGTAATTTTTTAGCCTGCAATCGGAGTTTTTAGTACCCTTATAAGAAGTTTTAGAAAACTTATTCATTATAGAAAAGCTAATTCTGTAACCAAAATCTAAAATTGCAAGCCAAATTTGACACTCAATTAATTGAACGTGTTGATTTCAAATTACATTTGAAAATATCTGAATTACACTTATTTTCGTGTTCATAAGCTCTTCGATACAAAAGAAAAGCTTTATTATACTAGTAAATCCCTAAATTTCATCTTCACAGCTACAAAAATATACACAAATTTTAAAAATAGATTTACATTTCAAATCAAAAAGTAATACAGATTGAAGATGAGTATCGTCTGAAATAGAATAGAAGCATAAGATATTAAAAAGAAATTGAAGAATTAGATATGAACACAGATGCATTTTATGAACGACGTGAACACAACCAAGGGAGAGAAAGAGGCAAAGGTGAAGCTTCAACGACGACAACGATGAAAGTACATGAGAGAAAGCTTCAACGACGACGACGATGAAGCTCGGTGGTGTAGCTAAAACGCCATTATTATTGAGAGAATTTTGAGTGTTTTTTCTTAGGGCACAAAGAGCATTCTAGAATAAAGGGGTGAAAAAGCTGAAATATTTGCGTCTTGGGGTGGGGAAAATTAATGTGCAGACGTGCAACAAATAATTTTGGATAAAGTTAAAAGTGATCCAAATGTTTCTCGAAAAAGTAAAAATATTTAATATTTTATAGGTTCCGGGTATCGGTTCCGGGTCCGGCTACCCTGTCTCTATTTGCCGGAACCGGACCCGACAATGATCGGTTCCTAATTTTACTATCCGGACCCTACCCGTTATTATAATATATCTACCCGGAACTTACCCGTTAGTGTCGGTTCCGATCGGGTATCTGGGTATCCTATACCCGCACCTCTAATAACAATGTCCTGAAATTTCACTTGTATATATGAAAGTAGCTATTTTTAAAAGATAAGGTCACAAAAGTAACCAGATTTCTTACTGGAAAAAAAATCATAAATGGTTGAGTTGCTACTTTTTTCTTTCTCCTTTTGGTATAACCATATGATTTCTTACACCAACTGACCTGATTCTATTCCTAAGGGCACTACGAACCATTACTTAAGACGAAATGATGCATCCTAGGACGTTATGATCATAGGAAGACACAACTTCTAGTTCGGTTTTTTTTTATGAATATTAATTTATATTTGAACAAAATTCTAACAATTACGTACCAGGCGCTCCGCGAGTGTTCTGGAGAAATCTTCCCTGATGACAACTCTAAGAACTGTGATGTGTTGAGCATTTGCTGGCATTGTGTATGCTGGAACAATCCATCCAAACCTCCTTAAAGTTTCAGAAATCTCAAACTCACTGTGTTTGCTATTGTCTTTAAGAGAGATTGCAACTAAGGGGACTCCAATTTCTTTGGAAACTATGTCGAATCTCCCTGTCTTTTCTAGTCCTTCTCTTAGTATCCTTGCATTTTCTTGACAATTCTCCATAACATTCTTGTAACCCTGTTAGCATATAGTAGAATTTTCATATAGTTATCTATCTTGAGCTTTAAAGTGTGCAACTTTTTAAAGATATATGTAGTTTTTATACACTAATAGTCAATTAAAATGAAACAGTAGAGTAATGTTAGCAAGTTATGTTGTTCGGATCTTCCAAAGATATTGTTGTGCTCATGTTGGATCGTCTAAATAGTATGTACTCTTAGATGAACCAACACGGATGCATAACAAATTTCTGAGCTTTAAAGAGTGTAATTCTTGAAAGATATACAATTTTTATACGCTACTAGTCGGTTAAAATGCACCAGTAGAGGTAATGGTAGCATTTATATGTTGTTCGGACTTTTCAAAATGTCATTATACTTGTATTGGACTAAAGTAGTATGTACTTTTAGATGATAAACATTTTTGGAGAACCCAAATAACATAGACAAGAATTGCCTCCGCTTAGCATTTCAGTAAAAAATAAATTAATTGCACTCACCTTTTTAGCTTTTTCATATATCTACTATTTTATATTTTGAATCTCTATTGTGGCACCAGTGTCGAATCATCTAAATAGTATGGTATATTTAGATGATAATCCAATATAAACACAAAAACATTTATGAAGGCTCCGAGTAAGCTTTACACTGAAAATACCAAAGTAATCTTGAACTCACCTCATAACCCAAGCGAATAAGTTGGTAATATTGAGCAATTACTTGACTAGAACCTGTATGACAATATACCAAATTATAACCATAAGGCTAATGATATAACTGATTGTACTTCTCATCTAGTTGGACATCAAGTGCTTTATGATAAGTAGTATACAATATCCGTAATCTTATCAAATTTTCGATGAGTATCACTACTAGAAATTAGTCAATTTCCGATAAACGTTCAGGGAAAATCCGTATGGAAAAAGCACTCGTTGGAGATATCTCCACGGACTTTCCGTCGAACCCCATTATCCGATGATACTGATTTCTAGTAGTGAATATATATAAGACTAATACAAAGAGGTTATGGTTACTATGTTGTTTTGAGATTACTTTGTGAGGTGTTTTTTCAACAATAAATTCATACAATTAAGTTATTCATGGATTAAGCACATATTTATAGAATTATCAAGAAAGGATTAATTACCTTTAGAGAAATTGAGAGTGAAAGTAGGTTGATCAGCACCAAGATAATTGATGTGAAAAATAAGTTCATCAGGCAAGTATTCCTTGTTCCTCCAAATGGCCCAACCAATACCAGCATAAACAAGACCATATTTGTGACCACTCACATTAATACTCTTCACCAATGGCAATCTAAAGTCCCACTCTAGCTCTGGATAAAGAAATGGTGCAATAAATCCACCACTTGCTGCATCCACATGAATTGGAGTGTCCCACCTGTTACCAATTTTCAGCAATATATTAAAGAAATATATATATTCAGACTTTTTGTGTCGCTAAAGTTAGAAGACGAACTACGAAATCTCGATATACATCATGTCCTATTTTCATGTGTCCACACCCGACTGTCTGTATACATCATCACTTATTTTTATGTCGCTAATGATAAAAGATGACCTGCGACATCTGATAGTCAAATGCCTACTGTCGATATAATTTTGAAGTTTAAGACGATAAATGTGCCCACACTCTAACCTTAATATACATTATTCCTTGTTTCCACATGGTTAATGTTAGATGACATTCTACGATATCTGATAGTCTAGAACTGTAAATGTGCCCACACTCGGATTCTCAATATACATCATCCCCATTTTCATGTCACTAATGTTAGAAGATGACCTACAACATATCGGGTAATTAGATGCCAACTGTTGGTATAACATTAAAAGCTTAAGATAATAAATGTGCCCGCACTCATATCTTCAATTTACATCATTTCCTGTTTTCATGTCGCTAATGTTAGAAGACGACCTATGAATATCTGATGGTCAAATGCCTACGGTAAAATATATCGTTGAAAGTTAAAGCGAATAGAGTAAAAACCCTCCTCGAAACCTACTTAAGTCATTTTAGTGCAAATCAGAAGGGTCGAAACTATTTTTATTATTCAGTCATGGTATAACTTAACTAAAGGAATATGTTCCTTGATTTTATTGATGAACAATTTATAATATATATAGTATTACAAAAGTATTTACCTTGCTATAAACTAGGTAACTAATCAACCTAATTACAAAAGAATTATAATTCTACCTAAAATAGGAGATATACAATTAATACAATTAATGGAAGAATATTCTATTACACCCCCGCAGTCGAAGCGGGAGGTTCACGAACACTGAGACTGGCTCGAAAATCATCAAATAGTATGCGTGGAAGTCCTTTGGTGAAGATGTCGACAATCTGATATCTGGAAGGAACATGAGGGACACGAACTTGACCACGAGCCATTTTTTCGTCATTGAAATGAATGTTCATCTCAATGTGCTTAGTACGCTAATGTTGGACGGGAATGCCAGAAAGATATATCGCACTAATATTGTCACAATAGACCAGTGTTGCCTTTTGAATCGGGCAGTGAAGCTCAAGTAGAAGGTTACAGATCCAACAAGACTCAGAGACGATGTTGGCGACACCTCTGTACTCTGCTTCGACACTAGATCAGAATAGTGTAGGTTGCCTTTTGAAAAACCAAGACAATAGGTTATCTCCGAGGAAAACACAGTAACCAGACGTGGAGCGTCTGGTGTCATGACATCCACCCCAGTCAGCATAAGAATAAGCAGTGAGATCAGTAAGAGAGGACATGTATAGATGTAATCAGAAGTGAAGTGTGGCTTGGACGTATCGTAAAATACGTTTGCGGTGTCTGCAATGCTGGCCTGAGTGGTGCTGCGCTTGATTTTCTGGGTTTCCTCAAGAATTAGCTTCGAACAGGCCTCATAAAATGGTGGTAACGGCATGCATTGCTGAAGGATGGTCGCAACGCCGTCATAGGATTCGTTCAAGCCTACAATAAGTTGCATAACCAATCGTTGATTAGTGACGGGTTTGCCAACGTTGGAGAGTTGGTCAGCAAGCATCTTGAGTTCTTGACAATATGCAGACACGTTTGGAAAATCATCCTGGTGAACGTCCTTGAACTGATTTTTAAGGTATAACACTTGTTTAGTTTTGTTGTCGTGGAAAATACTTTCCACACGTTCCCACGTTTGGCGAGCAATGACATTGATCTCAATGATGGTGTGCAACAGATCATTAGAGATCGTGCCTTATATCCACTAGAGGACGGCTGCGTTCAAACGAGACCAGAGTGCATCATCAGAAGTTGAATCCGAGGAGAGGTTTGTGGACTTCGGTGTAGTAGGGATGATGTGGTCGATAACTTCATAAACACGACAATGAATCTTAAAAAGCTTCGCCCACGAGGAGTATTGACCCTTTTCTATCTCAAGGGTGACAAGGATGAAGTTTTTGATATTATTGACTGCAAGTGTAGGATGAAATTTGATTTTGTCAGCCATGAAAGATGAAATTTAGGAGGAATAAAGATGGAGAATGGTCGAAAAAACTAGAGTTCCGACGGAGGAAGGGTGGCGGCCGAGAAAAGAGGTCGGTCACTAGGGTGGGATATTTAGGGTTAGGCTACTGATATCATAAAGGAAAATGTTCCTTGATTTTATTGATGAACGATTTACAATATATATAGTATTACAAAAGTATTTACCTTGCTATAAACTAGGTAACTAATCAACCTAATTATAAAAGGATTATAATTCTACCTAAAATAGGAGTTATACAATTAATGGAAGAATATTCGGGAAATATTCTATTATTAACAACAAAAAAACTATGCATTTCTATGATAGTAATAATATTGAGATTGAGACTTGCCCTGTTTCTTTGTTCTTCTCAATCAAGAGGTCATTCAATTTCTTTACATCTTCAAATTCTCCATTAAGAGTGGAACCCAAAATAGCAGCTACACAAATGGTGTTCTCATCCACCATTTCCACAGCTTTCTCAGGATCCATCACATAATATCCATCACTCAACTTTACTTCCTTTAGCTCCACTTCAAAATACCTTGCAAATTTCTCCCAACACACCTGTTGAAATTACTAGTTAGCCCCTCTCAACTCTTAAGTCTTTGGAAATATTCATACCAATTTGTAGAGTTTAACTTATATACGCTGATACTGGAAAGAAAAATTTTATATTATCAATTAATTAAATAATAAATACATGCAATTGTTCATAAAAATGTGATTAATTAGTAGCTTGAAAAGTAAGACAGGTTACCTGCTATAATATGTTAAAATGCAGTGATGATGTTCACATCATATAAGCTAAGTCCATGCATATATACATGCACACACAGGTGGTTTATGGGCTAAGATGACGAAAACCATGTAGAAATCGCACCTGCCGACCACTTTTCAGTTAAGTCTTTTAAAAATGACCAATGTTATGGAGCTTTAAATTCAACAAGTGGAACTTCAAGACAATGTCCTGAAAAGGTGAGACTCCGTGACAATGTCCTGAAGTTACGACGAGCGTGACTCTTTTTCAATTACAGGGACTAAAAGTATGTATATACACACACAAATGGTTTATGGGTTAAGATGAGGAAGCATGTAAAAATAGCGCATACTAACCACTTTTCGGTTAGTTTTTGAAAAAGAAACATTATTTAAAATGCCATGACAATGTCCTCGAGAGGTGCAACTCTAGGACATATAAAATTTGAAGTTTCATGATAATAGCTATTTTCATTACACGAACTGAAAAGTGGTTATATGTCGAAAGCATACCTGGACATTGGCACCAGTAACAATGTTGGGCTTATCATAAGGCTTGCCTTGGGCTTTCATTTTGTTTTGCCATTTTCTCTTGAACGCCAATCCAGCAAGCATAATGGCTTCTGAGGATCCAACTGTTCCAACTCCAACTGCAGTCTCTCCATCTTCAAGTGGTGCGTTAAACAAATGAGCTATCATATTTACACATCGATTCTGCAAAATATATATATATAAGAATATATAAGGATTTAAAATCAAGTAAATATATAAAACACTTTATTTTAAAACAATAATTGTGATGAATAACTTGTCACAATTCTATCACAGATTTGAGCGTTTGTAAAAACTTAGTGACAGAAGAATAACACCGTGACGAATCCATCACACACTGATTCCATCATAAAATTGTTATAAACAGTCATGGGTACAAGATTTTAAATCTGTGCTGTGAATACAATTGTAAACGTGTAAATATAGAAAACAATATATTCCCTACCCATAATTAGAATATTTTCATATATTGTATAAATATAATTATGGTAAGACTAGGATTCCTCTTTTGTATAGGCTTAGGATTCCTATTGTATAAGGAATGAATATTGTACTCTATATATACCTTGATATTAATGAAAGACTCCCCAAGGGAGATTAATATCATCTAACATGGTATCAAGAGCCAAATAAACAAAACCCTAAAAACCTTTCTCTTCCACAGCCGCCGGCTGCCTCTCCTATGCCGCGGTCCTCCCGGATTTTCTTCTTGTTTTTCGGGTTTTGTTCTTCCTTTCTTCTCTTCTCTAAATGGCTATCCTTGATTCTTCTACACTTTCTGACGCCTCTACCTCCACAAATCCCACCACAAAGTCATCACCCCCGTTTCACCCCGCCCTTACTGTTTCCAACATCAAGAACCATATTCTCATTATTCTTGATCAAGAAAACAACTGGTATTCTCCCTGGGTTGAAACGTGCTTGACCATATTGATGACACTATTCCGCGCCCTACGGAGGTTGATGATTCTATCTGGCATCGTCTCGACGCCGGCGTCAAACAATGGATATATGGTAGTATCTCTCAGGATTTGCTCCTTACTATCATGAAATCTGACTCCACAGCCCTTGACTTGTGGAATCGTTTGGAGGAAATTTTTCAGGACAACAAGCACACTCGTGCCGTGTATTTGGAAGAACAGTTCAACAAAACACGTCTTGAAAACTTCTCCAATGTCTCTCGAAATCGCAAGCAACTTAAACTTCTAGCGGATCAACTCTCCAACATCGCACGCTCATCGCGACGATAAAATGGTGCTACAAATGATTTCTGCCTTACTAAGGGCGAATATGATACTTTGGCCACCATAATTCAACAGACAGATCCGCTATCGAGTTTTAACAAAGCTCGCTCACAATTGTTGCTCGAAGAAACCCGTCGTGCTAAGCAGCATGAGCACGTCCCAAAGATGTGTTAGCTGCCGACACGCAACCCCAAGATCGACGCCACCGGACAACTCCCAACAGCGCGGCGCGGCGGCAGAAGTGTGGAAAAGGCGGCGGCGGTAGAGGAGGCGCGTGGTCGTGGCAAGGGTCGCGGTCAGCAGAACCAACAAAGAAGAATAAAGAAAGAGATCGCAAAACAATCGGGCCGCGGCTCTCGGCTGTTTACAGCCACGGCCTAAGATGAAGTCGCGGCGCCCTGGTTCAGTCGCGGCGCCAAGTCCATTCCAAGCACCAACACCATACAATCCGTATTCTTACCCCGGTTTGTTAAGCCCCGCTCCACCCACAAAGAGCCCACTTCATGCAAGGTCGTCCCGCAGCCTCCTCCGACATGACACCCATTGAGTTGGGTCAGCGTTCAAGACTCTCTATGCAACACCGACAATACTTGGTACATGGACTCAGGCGCCACATCTCACGTCACCCAGTCTGCAGGTATTATTCCTAAACTGTTTAGTTTAAAGCATCCTCAATATGTTACAGTTGGTAGTGGATAACGCATTCCAGTTAAGGGTTATGGTACCTCATACACACAACCTCCTCATCCACCCTTCTCCCTCAAAAACACCCTATATGCCCCACACATAATTAAGAACCTCATATATGTCCGCCAATTTACTCGTAATAATTTTGTCTCTGTGGATTTTGACCCTTTTGGTTTTACTGTGAAGGATCTTTATACGGGGACACCTTTTACGAGATGCAATAGTACGGGGGATCTCTATCCATTCACTTCCACCTCCGCTGCCAGATCTTGCTCTCCCATCACTCTAGCGGCTGTTTCTTCTTCAACTTGGCATAATAGGCTTGGTCATCCAGGAGTCCCAGTTTTTAATTTTCTTAGAGGCAACAATTTCATTGCTTGTAATGGGAAACTTGCCCAAAATTGTGTTTCTTACTCTTTAGGCAAACATATTCGTCTTCCGTTTAAATCATCTACTAGTGTTACATTTGCTCATTTTGATATCATACATGCCGATTTATGGACATCTCCTATCTCTAGTTCTCTCGGTCATAAATACTATCTTGTGTTGCTTGATGAATTTTCACACTACGTTTGGTTATACCCTCTTAAATTTAAATCGAAAGTGTTTGTCAATTTTTTGAGTTTCGCAAGTTCATTCAAACACAATTTGGAAAAGGCATAAAATCATTTCAGTGCGATAATGGTCGTGAATTCAACAACTCTATGTTTCACCGCTTTTGTACCACTAATGGCATGGTCTTTCGCTTCTCCTTCCCTCACACCTCACCACAAAATGATAAAGCTGAAAGAATCATCCGCACCATTAACAATATGATTCGCACCCTATTGATTCATGCCTCCCTCCCTCCACCATTCTGGGGTCTATGCTGCTAAAATGTCAGAATACACTCTAAACATTCTCCCTACTAGCACTCTTTCACAATATGACCCCTACCGAAATCCTCTACCATAGAATCCCCTCTTATGATCATCTACGGATTTTTAGTTGTCTGTGCTATCCCAACCTTAGCTTCACCGCCCCTCACAAGCTCGCTCCTAAGTCCACTCCATGTGTCTTTCTAGGATTCTCGCCGAACCATAGGGGTTATCTATGTTATGACTTGTCGATTCGTCAGATCCACATATCTCGTCACGTCACATTCGACGAGACCACATTCCCGTTTTCGAATCTTCCAAAATTCCAAAAACAGGACTACTCATTTCTTTACGAGTCTGCCATCTCTCCCCTCATAATCGAACTCACATCCTCTGTTCCGTCGTCAGAGCCGCGGCACCCAAACTTCAGAGAAGTCTGTCAACCTTCTAGCGCCGCGACTCTCGATCCAGGAGCCGCGGCGCCTCCGACGGCTTCGCCCGCACCTTCTCCTTATCCGACTTTACCCCCCGTCTCAGACACCACTATGCCATCCACTGTCCCTACCCATCCAATGGAAACTCGTTCAAAGCATGAAATCTTCAAACCCAAAGTCCATTTCAACTTGTCTGCCCAAACCATCTCTCCACTTCCAAAGAACCCAAAATTGGCCAAACAAGACCCTAATTGGAATGCGGCTATGTATAAGGAATTCAATGCTTTAACTAAACAACACACGTGGGATCTAGTACCTAGACATGATGGGGTGAATGTCATTCGTTGTATGTGGCTATTTCATCACAAGTTCAGAGACAATGGGGATATTGAGAGGTATAAGGCCTGTCTTGTGGCTAATGGCACAAATCAGCAGGAGGGCATTGATTGTGGTGAGACCTTCAGCCCGGTTGTCAAACCGGCTACCATCCGTACAGTTTTGAGCATTACCATGGGCAAACACTGGCCGATCCATCAACTTGATGTGAAGAATGCATTCTTACATGGGGATCTGAGAGAGACAGTCTACATGCATCAGCCACCAGGGTTCACCCATCCAGCAGTTCCTCACTATGTGTGCCGTCTCCGTAAGTCACTATCCAGCAGCAAGAGTGATACATCACTTTTCATTTTTCATTGAGGTAGTAGCACTGCTTACTTATTACTTTACGTGGATGCTATTGTTCTTACTGCCTCCTCCGACGGATTGAAAAATGAGATTATTGTCTTGCTCAAGTCCGAATTTGCAATGACTGATTTGGGGAAGCTGAGTTACTTTTTGGGGATATCAGTGACCAGGTCTGCCAATCATATGTTCTTGTGTCAGTGTAAGTATGCAGAAGAGATTGTGTACAGGGCTAAGATAGCGAACTGCAAAGAGGTGCCTACTCCAGTTGATTCCAAATCTAAGCTCAATGCTATGGATGGTGCTCCAGTCTCTGATCCTACTCTGTATAGGAGCCTTGCAGGAGCATTTCAGTATCTCACATTCACCAGGTCAGACATAGTTTATGATGTTCAGCAGGTGTGCTTATTCATGCATGCCCCTAGGGAGTCTCATTTCACTGCTCTTAAGCGTATCATTCGATACATTAAGGGCACTCTTGATTATGGTTTGCACCTATACCCCTCTGCACCAGACATGTTGCTTTCATATACGGATGTAGATTGGGCAGGGTGTCCGGACACGCGACTCTCCACCTCCGGCTTTTGTGTTTTCTTAGGGGATAATCTGATTTCTTGGTCTGCCAAGCGACAGGCTACCCTATCTCGCTCCAGTGCCGAGGCTGAGTACAGAGGCGTTGCAAATGTAGTAGCTGAGATTTGCTGGCTCAGAAATTTACTGTTAGAACTTCAGTGTCATTTGCGTCAGGCATCTATTGTGTATTGTGATAACATCTCTGTCATCTATCTTTCTCATAATCCGGTTCAACATCAGCGAACCAAACATATTGAGATAGACCTACACTTCGTTCGTGAGAAAGTTGAGTTAGGCCATGTCAGAGTGTTACATGTTCCATCATCCTATCAATATGCATACATATTTACCAAAGGACTTCCCAGACAGTTATTTCTTGACTTCAGATCCAGTCTCAGCGTCCGGCCTCCTCCCGCTCCGACTGAGGGGGTGTGTAAACGTGTAAATATAGGAAATAATATATTCCCTACCCATAATTAGAATATTTTCATATATTGTGTAAATATAATTATGGTAAGACTAGGATTCCTCTTTTGTATAGGCTTAGGATTCCTATTGTATAAGGGATGAATGTTGTACTCTATATATACCTTGATATTAATGAAAGACTCCCCAATGGAGATTAATATCATCTAACAATAACAACAACAAACCCAGTGAAATCCCACAACGTGGGGTCTGGAGAGGGTAGAGTGTACGCAGACCTTACCTCTACCTTGGTAGGTATAACAGTTGTTTCTGAGAGACCAAGACAAAGCATAAGCACAAGCAAAACAAAAGCAAGAGCAAAGCAAGAGAAACGGTCAGACCCGATAATTTTTTTTTAAGCAGTATGAAAAATTTTGGTATCAAAAGTGAATAAGTCATGCTAGCTCATTCTGAAAAAGTAAGCAGTAACTAGAGCAGAAATGACACATAGCAGTAGAAATCAAACTACAAGGGACTATAAAACAATACTGCGTCTATTAATATGATAGGCTAAGCTGGTCTACAATAATAACACTACAACTATCAGTTTGCAAGCGTAAGTAGGACTACGTTCGACTACCTACTACCTTAATCTGTGTCCTCCACAAACACATATCTACGGTCATGTCCTCGGTAAGTTGCACATGAGGACTATAAATCTATGTGTTGTGAATCACAATATTTTTTCCTTATTAGGTTCAGGGTACATAATTTATACTTCTTATTAATCAAATTTCTTAGTACAATACATAATTTGAACCAAAACTATTATATTCTGTCGAAATCATAACATTTATTGTGGCTTCACCACTAAATATAAATTCGTTATAATTTTGTGACTGAGACCCAATATTGTGTCACTATATTTTTCTTGTATGACAAGAGGTAGAGAAAAGCTACACTGTAATAACAAATAGAAGGATAAAATGAGAAAAAAGAAAAAAACTCTTTTTAGAGATCTTGTGATTTATGGTATTTGTTCATTTTTATCTTCTTCTTCTTTTTTAATGGTTATTTCTTCATTTTATTTTTAAAAACTTTGTAAAAAATGTATGCCTTAATTAATTTATCAATGTTTGAAGCTTCCATAAACCAATCAAATTTCGACGACTCCACAATGTTTTAAGTGAAATTGATATGTTATTAACTCCTTTGCGTGGTGGACCAGTATATCACTAATTGACTTTTCTTTAATATTAAAATCAGACTTTCTAGAATTATTTTTTTAATTATGGGACACTTGTTAGACGTAAAAGATTAATTTAATAAGTGATGGAGTAATAAAAAGAGAATTAGCCAAATTATCAACTAGAGAAGCAAAGAAATATAGGAATATTTACTTTGGAGGAGTTGAATTTACGATAAAAGCATATTTTCAAAAGAATATTGATACACCCATACAGATCTACGTATTAGACGACAGAATACTAGAAAATTTACAAGATGCATTAATATCTGTGATTAAAGGAAATTTAATATATCAGAAGTTAAAATTTACTATACAACCAGACTTTAGCATATCATTAAAAGATGAACACAAAGACTTAGCTTTAACGTTATATTATAAGTTAGATGGAATAGACATGTCACCAGGGAGTAAAGTAATAAATATAGAAACTAAAATGGTATACGCCTTAACATGAAATCATCATGTAAAGAAACAGCATGAAATGAATATTATAGTACCAAAAATGTATAAGGAAATACTTGAACAGATAGAGCACAAAGAAAACTCTAAAATCACTATACCAGAGGAAATATTTATGAATTTTAATACTCGTACGATTACACCATCAAGAAGATTAATACCAAGAATAGAAGGATCTAGATTAAATATAACTAGAGAACAATTAAAGAATAATTTACCAAGAATACAGCCTAGGACAATAGACTTGATAAATGTAGATAGCAACAGATTAAAAATCAAAGTTATAATATTTAAAAATATGATAACAATAGACGGAATAGCAAAAATAAATACTGGAGCGATTAGAAGTTTTATACACATGAGTAAAATAAATGAGTAAGAATGTGATGTAATAGAACCACAAACCTATAATTGCCCTGAAAATGAAAGAGAAATAATAATTACCAAGAGTATAAATTTAAGATTCAAAATCCAGGATTTAGAATATAAAATCAACATTGGAGTAATAGAATACGACAGTCTTAATGAATTATTATTAGGAAGCGATTTCCTGACTATGATAAATTATAAGATAAATAGCAATGGAATAGAAATAAATGATCAAGGAATTGATAAGCTACCAGAATATACGATTAGCTTTAGTAAATTTTTTTATGAAGCTAGATTCTTACCCGAAGAAGGAATAATTTACCAACAGTTATATTATGACCATTTGCCTATACCGTATAATATTGAAATATCAAAAGAATACGTTCAGTTGGAACCTAAAGAGAATACTCTAGGAGAAAAAAATAAGAGTTCTAAGAGCTTATCTAATGAGAAAATGCGAAGAATATCGATTACAGCAAAAGATTAAAAAAGATAAGAAGATAGGATTAAGATAAATCTGTGGATTCACAGAAAGAAGATTAAAATTTGGATGCGACGCAGAAGAAAAATATAAGAAGCATAAAAAGCATAAAAAGCGGGTCTCTTTAACTTCTATGTCATTGTCATAATAGAGGGTCATTATTTCCTCTACGTCTCCTCCTTTGGAAGATCCAATTACGGATGCTTTCCGGTTTCTCAGCATGTCTTCTATTCTTGTTTTTAATGTTAGTAATCCAAATACTCTTTTAGCACTAAGCCAGTCTTGGAATTTTTCCAGTGTACAGAGAATTTTCATGTTCAAATTCTTGTCATCCCCGCTGATGGTGCTGTTCCTTCCTGTCTTAAATATTTGACATATAACAATTGGTTTACCTTTTAAATCGGTTGATGCGTCTAATATTTGTATTCCGTAAATCCCTTTTCCAAAGGACTCCATCATAAGCTCCGTTGATCTGGTGATAATCTGTGGTAGTCTGGTGAGGTTGATCATCTTATCATCTGTAATAATTTTGTCAATAAATTCGTATGTGAATAGTCTTTCCACAATAATCGGATTTGCTCTTTCACTGCAAATAAACCTTGGATATTTACTCAGCTTGGCACTGCGTACAATATCAGCATTAGTCTTGTAATCATAAAATTTATTAATCTTTTCGTAAGCACTAATCAGTTCTGGTTTATATTTCAGTGTATCTGCCATTGATACAGCTGCTGATGTTGAGGGTATCGATGATGGCATGGTTGCTAGTTTTGATAAGAATGTGTGAAGGTTTTTTGATGTATTGGCTGTATAGTCGGTTTTTTCTGTTGGTCTTCTTTTTGTAGGATTTTTAGTTTTGAGAAGTCTTGTATGGCTTCTGTTAGGCTATTGATACTCTGGGTATTTTCTTGTAATTTTGTAATCATTATCTCATTGGTATGGATAATCTGCTGCATAGCCTTGGCTATGTATTCTTCAAAATCTTTGCTGGTTGACATTGTTATTCCTGCTAAGAAAATAGCTCATTAGTTTCAGATATCTGAAATTATCGTTGATGAGTGTCGTATTCATTTAATCTTCTTTGGAGTTCTTCATCTTGCTCATATTCCTTTACTTCTAATCTTGTATCTTTATTTCTCATAGCTTCTTCTATGAGTCTTGCTATTTCAATTTGTTGCCAATGTATCTCATTTATTCTTTCTCTTATTTTTCCAAGTCTTTTGGTAATCTTACTATATCTATCATTGTAATAGATACTTCCTGTTTCATTAACTGCTGAAGTTATAATCAATTTTTGTCTCGTATATCTTTCGCATTGTATCCAGTAATCTCTTTCTCTTATCAATTTTATTTTCCCCTTTCTAGTGGGTTCATTTTACTCAAAACTACTTTCACTAGAGTGTTGGTTAATATAACTTATATTCTCTGATCTATCTGTTTCACTGATGTAAAAATCTTCATAATTATACCAGTTATTATTATTATCTTCTTTAATTTGTCTCAAACTCATTATGAATTGTTCTGTATTTATATACTTTACTCCCTTTTTCTTTAACTTTAGGCACTTATTTGCATAGTGTCCCTTTTCATCACAATTCCAACATTTACAATCTTTTACTGCTTCTTCTTTAATTTTATTCGATTCTATAGGATTTAAATTTCTGCTTTTTCTAAATTTTCTCCTAGTCTCAGAATTATTCTTATATCTCTTAAATCTTTTCTTCTTATAAGGTTTATAATACGAATTATTTTCTTTTCTATATTTATAATCCTTTTCATATTTATTCCTATGCTTTTTATGCTTCTTATATTTTTCTTCTGCGTCGCATCCAAATTTTAATCTTCTTTCTGTGAATCCACAGATTTTTCTTAATCCTATCTTCTTATCTTTTTTAATCTTTTGTTGTAATCGATATTCTTCGCATTTTCTCATTAGATAAGCTCTTAGAACTCTTATTCTTTCTCCTAGAGTATTCTCTTTAGGTTCCAACTGAACGTATTCTTTTGATATTTCATTATTACACGGTATAGGCAAATGGTCATAATATAACTGTTGGTAAATTATTCCTTCTTCGGGTAAGAATCTAGCTTCATAAAAGAATTTACTAAAGCTAATCGTATATTCTGGTAGCTTATCAATTCCTTGATCATTTATTTCTATTCCATTGCTATTTATCTTATAATTTATCATAGTCAGGAAATCGCTTCCTAATAATAATTCATTAAGACTGTCGTTTTCTATTACTCCAATGTTGATTTCATATTCTAAATCCTGGATTTTGAATCTTAAATTTATACTCTTGGTAATTATTATTTCTCTTTCATTTTCAGGGTAATTATAGGTTTGTGGTTCTATTACATCACATTCTTCCTCATTTATTTTACTCATGTGTATAAAACTTCTAATCGCTCCAGTATTTATTTCTGCTATTCCATCTATTGTTATCATATTTTTAAATATTATAACTTTGATTTTTAATCTGTTTCTATCTACATTTATCAAGTCTATTGTCCTAGGCTATATTCTTGGTAAATTATTCTTTAATTGTTCTCTAGTTATACTTAATCTAGATCCTTCTATTCTTGGTATTAATCTTCTTGATGGTGTAATCGTACGAGTATTAAAATTCATAAATATTTCCTCTGGTATAGTGATTTTAGAGTTTTCTTTGTGCTCTATCTGTTCAAGTATTTGCAGTGAAAGAGCAAATCCGATTATTGTGGAAACGGATTTATTGGCAAAATTATTACAGATGATAAGATGATCAACCTCACCAGACTACCACAGATTATCACCAGATCAACGGAGCTTATGATGGAGTCCTTTGAAAAAGGGATTTACGGAATATAAATATTAGACGCATCAACCGATTTAAAAGGTAAACCAATTGTTATATGTCAAATATTTAAGACAGGAAGGAACAACACCATCAGCGGGGATGACAAGAATTTGAACATGAAAATTTCCTGTACACTGAAAAAATTCCAAGACTGGCTTAATGCTAAAAGAATATTTGGATTACTGACATTAAAAACAAGAATAGAAGACATGCTGAGAAACCGGAAAGCATCCGTAATTGGATCTTCCAAATGAGGAGACATAGAGGAAATAATGACCCTCTATTATGACAATGACATAGAAGTTAAAGAGACTACCGAATTAACTCTATTATTAGACAAGATTACCAATCTAAAGCATGCCCATGCAGAGGAAACTATTCGCCATTATAAGACTATGATAGAACAAAAGAAAAGACCAATGATAAGAACTGAGACGGCATCATCGTCTAATGTAAGTATAAAAAAAGAGCAAAGTTCTGATCCTTTTGAATAAGGAGGGAAAAATGATTTTTATCCTGATCCTTTTAAATAAGGAGGGAAAAATTGATTACTTTTTGCAGGTACCGAATAACGGCCTTATGGCCCAAAGATTATCACAAGTGTCATGTAGATTCATCTGCGTGAAACTTAAAAGAGGCTTACGGCCCAAACAGATTATGGCCCAACGTAGTCTTTTACACTACGGTAAAACCCGAAAAGATTACTTTGCAGGGAATATGTAGTTTACTATGTATAACCCTATTGATTACTGGTCAGGGAATATGTAGATTCATCTATGTATAACCCAAAAAAGAGGCTTAACCGCCCAAACAGACTAGGAGCCTAACGGCCCAACAGATTATCATGGCAGGGAACATGTAGATTAATCTACCTGTAACCCAAGAAAAAGAGATCTTACGGACCCAAAAAGATTATGGCCCAAAGTAGTCTTTCATACTACGGTGTTGTTGACAAGTCCAATTCACAAATTACGATGTACTTTCTCTGTCCGAATTTATATGATGAACTTTCATTTAACATATACTTTAAAAAATAAGTGAAGATTTTTAAATTTTATTATCTAAAATAAACCAAAGATATTTGTGTGGTTATAGATCATTTCATTTTACGTAAAAGGTAAAATTTAAAATTAAATTATTGCGAAATAAGAAAATATATCCTCCTTTTGAGATGAATTAAAAAGGAAGATATGGTTAGGACTTAGGAGTAACAAATTCAAACAGCTCGAAAACGACCTTAAACTTCATATAATCATATTTTAATTTGAATAAATCAACCCGTCAAATTAGTTAAATTGCTTCTTCTTTGTCTTTTTTTTTAATGAAACACTGTCATGCTTCTAGAACATTCTTTCTCTAGAAGAGAAAAAAATTCTAAACGCCAACAAGTAAATTTTTTGACAAACTTGTGAATATTCCAAGCGAAAAAAATTAAGGTTGGCGACTCGGCGTATATCCTACCTTTTCTAGATTCCAGTTATAGGATCACACTGGACTTGTTATTGTATTATTGTTATATTTCAATTAGTTAACAATGGGATATGTTTAGTTAATATTATCGAGATTAAAATTAAATTTTATTAATAATCTGAGGATCATAAAATGTTATTCTCCCTAAGAATTCCAAAGAAACCACTATAAAATAGGGGTGGAAAAAAAATCCGGAGAATCAAAAAATTCGGTTCGGTTTTTTCTCATTTTTTTTTTAAAAAAACATATATTTTGAAAAACCGAACCGAATCAAGATTTATTGATTCGGTTCGATTTTTTAATTTTGGATATGAACCGAATCGAAAAAACCGAATTAAATATATAATTATTCTTATTTTTTATTTTAGGCTACTACTATCTCTTGAATCATAGCCATTGAAGTCAATCTATGAAGCTTTTATGAAAGTCGAATGCGGCATGAACTTGATTAATATATCACGGAAGAATTGACATAAAATGTAGGGAGAGAAAGTAGTTGTAAATTGGTGAAACTTTAAATGATCATAACTCTGCGCTCGGATGTCCGTTTTACCCGATTTTTTTTTAATTTGGGTATTTTTTCGAGACGGAGCCGGTCAAACTGCCAAAGGCGGTTTGGCACAGCCAATTTTTAGGAAAACGTCCGTTTTCCCAATCAAATTGTGTTTTCCCCCAAATCGGTTTCTAATTTTCTTTTTTCTTTAGTAAACATCTCGCGATACACAATAGATTTAAATTTCATGTTAGTGTAGGTGTGAATTTCAATTTCAGTTTTGAAAATTCAATTTTTTTAAAAAAATAAAAAAATTCTCGACCCGACCCTACCCGAGCAACTAGAAAAATCGATATAATCCTATTCGTTCGGCGATATAAACCGAACATATCTTTTTTTTTTAAAAGTTGTATTTATTTTTTTTAAAAAAACCAATTTTTATTCGATTCATATTTTTCTGATACAAAACCGAACCGAACCGAATCGAACTGATATACGTTCACCCTACTATAAAATGCTGATAGAAAATGCTTTTAGAAACTAAAAACAAAGCAAAAGAAGAATATCAAAAGTCATCCGAATTTGTCGGCAGAATAAAACAGAAGAAGGAAGCAACAAATTACTATTAAAAGGAAAAGATTAATAAAACATCATTATCATGTTACCCCACAAATTGAGATAGCAATACTCTTTATCTCAAAAATGGATAGGAAACAAGTCTCTCCTTTTATCTTGTTTGTATATATATATATATATATATATATATATATATATATATATATATATGTATCCAACCACCTCTATAATATTTATTACTCCCGTTTCATTTCATGTATCTTATTTTAACTACTAAATTAACGGAGATTTTTAAAAAAGTGAATAATTTTTTTGACTAGTGCAACTTTAAATTAAAAATATATATAATTTACTAAAATATTCTTTAAAACTCATGGTTTGAAATATGTCAAGTGAAATGCTGAAATTAGAACTAAATATTGAGAGTAGCGTTCGTTTTTAAAATAAATAGAAAAAAAGTAGGATATATAAATAAAAATAAATAGAGTATTGCTTAGAGAATTAGCTCGCAAAGGGTTAAAAAGGAATGAAGAAAGAAATACTTGATAATCTTTTTTTATTTATTTTCCATTCATATCCGATTTGAGCCCTGACCTTCGAATTTCAAATTCATGATATCGTATCTCTTAAAGGGTAAATTTTTTTTTTTCAAAAGCAATTTTATTTTCAATACTCAAATTCGAGACTTTTATTAAGAATGAATAGTACTTATCCTATCCCAACAATCTTTGGTGGTGACTTTCTACGAAAGTTTATTCATATACTCAAAGTGAAAAAGTGAGATTACAATTTTACATACAGATAGTGTAAGATTGAGTTACATCCATTTATTTTCTTTCGACTTTATTAGACACCACATTTATTCCAGCATTTTCTTTTATTTATTGTTCTTCTTTTTAAAACCTTTGCCTTTTTGGCTTCTATATTTGAAAATTTTAATTTAAAGGAATATGTTCTCTTGCCTTTCATTGATTATTGTGTACAATATATATAGTGTTAACATAATTATTTACATGACTAAAACTAGGTAACTAATCTTCCTAATTACAATTGGAATATAAATTTACCTAATATAAAAGATATATAAAGATACAGGAATATTCTGGAAATATTCTATCACACCCCCGCAGTCGAAGCGGGAGGTTCCCGTACGCTGAGACTGACTCGTAAATCATCAAAAAGTGTGTGCGGTGATGGTGACAACTGATTTTGCAAGTGATGAATTAGAAGGGGATTTAGGCCATCATTTAGGAAGTCATAGGAATTTGGAGGTGGAGAATTGAGTTTGACAAAGCGAAATTGGGACTCATCGAATATGACATGCCTAGAAACGATTATTTTTCGGCTTGACAAGTCGTAACAATTGTAACCTCGATGATTGAGGGGGTATCCAAGAAAGACACACGGGGATGATCGAGGTTGCAGTTTGTTGATTTTAGTGGAGGGATGGAGGGGGTAGCATAGACCTCTGAAAGTTCGTAAATACTTATAGGAAGGATCCCGAAGATAGAGAACTTGAGTGGGTGACTTGTGTTTGAGAGACTTGTTTGGGAGAATGTTCAAGAGATAGGTTGCCATTGAGATGGTGTAATTCCAAAAATAGGGGGGATAGAGGCGTGGGCAAGGAGGGCACGAATTAAGTTGTTTATGGTTCTAATTTTTCGTTCGGCTTTTTTATTTTGTGGAAAGGTGTGTGGACAAGAAAAATAAAAAATAAGGTCGTGTTTGGCGCAGAACAATTTGAATTGTAGATTATCGAATTTCCTCCCGTTGTCACATTAAAGACATTTGATATTCTTTTCAAATTGTGTCTTTATTAAAGCACTAAAAGAAGAAAAAATAGAACAGACTTGGGACTTATTATCAATGGGAAAAGTCCACAGAAAGTTGGAATAATCATAAAAAATAACACATAATATCTATGCCCGATCGTGCTTAAAATAAGAGAAATCCATAAATCACTGTGTATTATATCAAATGGCATTAAAGTACAGGTGGGTGAAGAAGAAAATGGCGATTTGACATGTTTCTAAAAAATGCAAGACTAACAAACAGGAGTATTAGAGACATGTTTGCAATCAATAAATTTATTTATGATTTAAGGGGAGCCTTGGAGTAACTGGTAAAGTTGCTACCATGTGACCAGGAGGTCATGGGTTCAAACTGTGGAAACAACCTCTTGCAGAAATGTGAGGTAAGGTTGCGTACAATAGAGCCTTGTGGTCCGGTCCTTCCCTAGACCCCGCGCATAGCGGGAGTTTAGTGCACCGGGCTGCCCTTTTTTTTTTGCAATCAATAAATTTATTTTTGCTAAGGGAGCGTAAAATAGAATCTCTCGGATGTCCTAATCTATTATGCCAGATGAAAGAGCTACAAATGTTGATGGAGAGGAGGTTGGAAGGCCGACGGTGGTGGTGATAGAATAAAGATCCCCGGTATTGTCACATCTGTCTATCACATCTGTCTATCGCATCCCTGTCATAAGGTCCTTCACATAAAAATCAAAAGGATCAAATTCAAGGAAAACATTATTGTCGGTTGTGAAATGACGCACATAGATTAGATTTTTGATAAGTTTCGGGGCATGGAGGACATTATTTAAAACTAACGGCGAATGTGGTGGGGAGAGGGATGATTGTCCGTAACCTCGAATGGGAATGCCTTATCCACTACCAGAAATAATATTTAGATTTAAATTGCTCATATTAAAATAAGACGAGAGAGTACCTTGGGATGTCGTCATATGAGATGTGGCGCCAGTATCCATGTACCAATTGTCATCTGCAACGTTGAGAGACATCGTATTCATATTCGCCTCAATATCCGTCGGTGCGTAGGTTGAAGGCGGAGAGACATGTGCATTGTATGCCTGCTATAGACGTGCACAGAGGATGCCGGGCTGGGGCTATCGGGCCAAAGGTGGGGCCCAATAGGACATCGGGTAGGGGCACTGTAGAGTAGCGCAAGCAGGCTGGGCCCACACAACCCATAGTGGGTAGGCAGCCTACGGCGGAGGCTGCTGCCACTGCTACTGTTTCCGGTTCGGCCATCGCGATTTCGGCCGAAATTTTGCCCTTTGTTGTTATTCTGGGATTGTGAGCCACATTTTGGATCGTTGGCTTGTCGGTGTGGCAGGGTAGAGGCCGGGCCCCTCGGGTCGGCAATGGTGTCGCAGATGGTCATGAGGGCAGCGTCGGTGGTATTTGCGTTGGCTGCGGCCTGCTTGGCTTTCTGGGTTTCTTCAAGGAAGAGTCTCGAATGGGCCTCATAGAATGGAGGCAATGATGTGCTTTGTTGGAGAATGATAGTGACGCCGTCATAAAATTCATTCAAACCCGCAATGGGTTACATCACCAATCGTTGATTGGTGACCGGTGCACCGACGTTGGAGAGTTTATCGGCAACCATCTTAAGTTCTTAACAATATGTTGACGCATTAGGAAAATCGTCTTGTTGAATGTCCTTGAATTGGTTTTCCAAATACAAGGCACATTGTGTCTTATTATCATGAAAAATACTTTCCAAGCGCTCCCCCACGTTTGTCGTGTAGTGGTGTCGATTTCAATGATTGTATGCAATAGATCGTTCGAGATCGTGCCGTAGATCCATTGTAGGAAAATCACATATAAGCGGGATCAAAGTGCATCATCAGAATCATCAGGTTTTTCCAGGGGCTTTGATTTTGAAGGGATGATATGGTCGATGACTTTGTACACACGACAATGAATCTTAAATAATTCTGCCCAAGATGAATACTAAACCTTTTCCATCTCAAGAGTTATGGGAATGAAATTCTTGATGTTGTTAACTGCAAGAGCAGAATGAAATTTAGGTTGTTCAAACATTGAAAATTGGAGAAGAAGAGAGGAAGTAGGCTGCCGAGAAGTCGAATAAAGGAGGCGGAGGACGACGGAAAAAGGGAGGGTTGCCGAGAGGGGCAGCGGCCGGGGAGAAAAAATTAGGTTTTGTCTCTGATACCCTAAAGGAATATGTTCCATTGTCTTTCATTAATTATTGTGTATAATATATATAGTTACATAATTATTTCTATGGCTACAAACTAGGTAACTAATATTTTTAATTACAATTAAATATAAATTTATCTAATATAAAAAATATACAAAGATACAAAAAAATTCTAAAAATATTCTATCAAAATTCTCGATGGCTTCTAAAAAGTTACACTAAAAGTCTCGAGATCCAAGTGTATGAATCATTTTTTTATTTACCTATTAATGACTTTCCAAGATATCACTTGTTAAGTTGTAGGGATCCAAAACTCCAAAGGGAGATAAGAAAGCGACAATCGAGTGATAATAATTGAGCAGATTTTATTATTATTATTATTAATCTTATCTTTCTTCTTTTGGGGGAGGGTAAGAGGATAAATAACATTTTTAATTATCAAGAAAGTTCATCAAATTTTAATCTTATATGGGACCTCTAGCACTACTTCTATTATTGATGATGGAGCAGTTATATGAAGGACATTGCTTGCATTATTGAAATGTGTCTGATCAGAAAGAAAGAAGAATTTGTGTGGCTTATATTGAATGGACCACTTTAATTGCCCATATTTTGGAAACATTTTACTGTTCAAACTTTATATCGTTGAATTTATAAAGTTTTCTATTAGGAATCATGACTTTTCGGAAAGGGAAAAATTCCCCCACTAGTCATTATTCATTGATTTTAAGTTATGTATAGTGATGGAGAACAAATTTTCTCACAGTATCCGTATATTTTGGCCTATTATAGAAGATTGTTTTTCATTTTTTAAGTAATGAATTAATGTGTTTACAGAGAGTTATTTGTAATTGTTTTAAGTTAATTTATATATAGTGTGAATCTTTTTCACACTGTCAAACACATAAAACTTATATATTTATTCATTTGTTCTAAAAGACAACTGCAGGTGATCTTTTATACAAACATTAATTGGTTACCTTAGAACATATGAGAGCCATCTTATATTAAATGCTAAAATACGCTGAGGGGTCATTTGGTTATAGGATTAGGAATTAGGATACTAATCCTGACACAAATTTTGAGATTGTATTTATCTACAGATTGGTTATTGATATTAGCTAATAGTTGTACACAATTTATATCAAAGTCTTGGTATTATCTAGCACATATAAAAAGTTAGATTACCCTCAAAATTATAATATTGTTTTGGACCAAACGAGCCTTGAAGTTTAAATAAAACTCCGTCTAAAAGACAACATCACGAAAATATTCAAACTATCTATACTTTACCTTATAATGATCTGATGATTGTGTAAATATCTTTTATATCGTCAATGCATAACAATTAAATTCTACGAAAGCGCAAAAAACTCGAAATGAATTTTTTTTAACCTGAAGCTCAGTGGTGACAGGGTATTCATCCATGTCAACATAGTTCTTGTTAATTGAATCCATCATCAACTTATCACATTCTGGTTCCATCCATGTTGTCACAAAGGAAGCCAAGTTCAGCCTTGGGTTTCCATCTAACATAAGCTCATCATTTATAATCTGAAATGCTGCTTCCTTTGGTATTGAATTTTCTGGCATCTTATATCTAAAGATCCAATAAAAAAGATAAATGAGGAGAAAGTCTATTTTCAAGAATATACAAAAGAAAAACCCCAAGTGATAAAAGATATGTAAGTCATTTAAAAGACTTATATTTTGAAACAATACTTACTAAAGATCTCTATATAATAATATTAGCAAATATGGTGTATTTATGAAACTTTAGAGTATTAAAGATTGATAATGGCGTTTGAGTATTGGTTAAAACAAAGATATAAAGTTAATCGATATAATTTTGAAGGAAAATCACTTCCATCCAAAGACTAGCAATTAAAATAACTTTCTGCAAAACTATTTTTTTCGAAAATATTTTCCATCATACCAAATACACCCTTGATCAAGGTGGAGCTAGAGATATCGGTTACGAATTTGGCCGAAGATACTAATTTGGTTCAAACCGTATATTTGCTAAAATTTCATAGAATACATATTACTCCGTATTAATTTAAAACTTGATAACTTAAAAAAATTAGAATTGAGAATCCATAAGCTTTAAATCACGATTCTACCCCTATCTAATTAGTAAATTCTTTAAGCGGAGTGGATACAAAGGACTCATGAAGTAAATCCTAACTAGTTTGAAATATTCACTACCAAAAACTAGGAATTAACGATGGATAATTTTTATCGCTAAACAGTAAAAGTCCATCGCTTATACCAACGAATTAGCAAGTAATTTTGTTAGCTACGAACTATTTAGCGACAAAAAGACGTAAGTATTAAATACCTGGGAAGACTAGTTTGAACATATCTAGAAGCGAAAGTGCACTGTATGGATACGTCACTATCCGACGCTATCTTGGACAGAACCATGGTGGCGTAGTGGTGGTAGTACGACGGAGAATATCAGAGAGTAAATTAAAAGAGAGAAAAAAGAAATAAGGAGATATTTTCTCTTGGAAGAAGAAAGGTAGAAAAAGTGTCGCTATTTATAAATAATGAATTTTGGAATGTGTGGAAGAGCTAGGCCACGTCATTATTGAAAATTATTAAAGTTTAAGTTATAAATATGGTTAGTGTAAGGATCTTTTATTTCATCATATTATTTTATATATTATAACAGATAACTTATTTTATTTTTAATATTATAAATTTTACATCTTGAAAAGGCTTATATGTAAATATTTTTTGGGCGACCTTACACGCTTATGATATTAGGTTCAGTATTTTGATTTGTCATCCCATAGCAATTAGCCTCATTCAAAAAGTGATTAGATAATTTTTTTTTTAAAAAACAAAATATAATAAAGGTGGTAATATATTTATGTTGGGATACAATTGTTGTAGGGAACGAGAAGTAAATAACTATTACAATAGCAGAAAGGATAAACAAACTATTACAATAAAACTGGAAATCAAAACCTTACAAACTGCTTGTGTGATTTGCTGAGTCGAGTGATGACACTCTGTCTTTAAGACAAGATTGCCCCGTACATCTCTTTGTACGGTATTGAGCAATAGTCTCCCAAGATACAATAACAATTTTAACAAGTGAGCAAAGGAAACTCAAGTGTTACTCTTGAGGAACTTTGAGTATAGTGACTTTCCTAGAGAGGAAGAATATGAAATCAGAAAATTTGGAGAATTCTCTAAGTGTTGAGTGTAGTGTCTTTCAATTGAGCCAAATGCCTCAATTTATAGTGTAAGTAGAAGAGTACTCAACTAGCCAACTAATGGCCTTCAATAGCCATGTAATTGCACTTGATTGAGGGGTTACATTCAATCAAATAATGGTTGAATTCATATGGCAAGTAATGGAGAATCAATACTCCAAAACCAGCCCAAACGTCAGATTTTTCCAACTTCTCGTCGCAGCATTCTGCCTCCGAAGCACCGCGACGCTGTGAATCAGCGCCGTGGCTCCAGTAGCTGACCAGCCATTTTGTGCCACAGCGCAGCCTGGGAGGCGCTGAGGCCCTTCACGGCTCCGCGGCGATTTCCGACTCGTTTAATTTTACACTTTGTACACATCTTCCTTCATTTACCAACATGGAATACTTTGTCATTTGGCCAATAACCCTCCATAATTCTATGTCTAAAATGTATTACATACGTATCAATATCTCTTTCACTAATGAAATTTGCGATACTTAGCACTACGTGTGCACGTATGTGAAAACGACATTTCCGACGTGCGGGCCCAATAGTTCGAGTCATAAATTAATGGGATATACTTATTTCCATATTTAGTAAATTTCCAACAATCCCCTCTTGAAAGAGATTTTGCCGCACACACATGGTGTCTTTTCTAGCAATCTTTCAGCGGACCGATGTTGCATCTGGATAGGTAGCATACGCTTTGAACCTTCCATAGTTGAATACCATCGGACTTACTTACTGTGCGGTGAATGTGATGTCTTGAACCGTCAGTGTTTCGTGTAATCCAAGTCAACGGTATCAACACAACAACTTCCGATACTCAATTCTTCGTAATGTTTTGTCCGTTGTGGTCGTGGACACTTCTTGGATTCTTAAGTGCATTCAAATTGAGGCGGTCTGTCCTCGCACTTAAATAGGTGGTTTCCTACAAGGTATCCTGCTATACCCCACTTAAAAGTGTTAGGAACCATTAAAAATTTCTCCAAACCTAACCTCAACCGGTGAGGATCATTAAAGGTTTTGAAAACTTAACCTTCACCCACACTGTAGATAGCACTTATAGTCTATCGCAGGAACGACTTTGGATTTAGTGTTCCTTCACAGAAATCACTATCCGAAGTGCTCATGCTTCCACCGAAGAGATCAACTGAACCTTTACAACTTAGTTTTCCCATTGAACCTAATTTCTGGGATCTCCAGTCATTAAGGTTGGGTTACCACCGTGTTGGTCCTTATACTTTGGGTTTTAAGTCCATTCCCCTAGATATGCATAACATCTGATCCTTGGATAAGCCCTTTGTTAGTGGGTCTGCTATATTATCCTTTGACTTTATGTAATCAATGGATATTATACCCATGATGATCAGCTGCCTAACGGTCGTATGCCTCCGTCGAATATGACGAGACTTGCCGTTTTAGGTAGGACTGTACCATGAATTTTCAACAATTACTGCCCTCTCCCCATTTATAACACCACTTTTTAATCCGTTCAAAAGAATGTATTTTTTATTTGATAATAATTTAATTTTTTATATTTTATAATATATTTTTTGACCACACAAATATCTTTAATTTATTTTAAACTATAAAATTCAAAAATCTTCATTTATTTCTTAAATTTTTATGTCAAATCAAATTACGTTATATAAATTGGGATAGAGGAAGTATTTGTCTCAACAACCTTTGCACGTGATATTTGTTTTTGAGAAGCGACGAGACATTCTTCGAATTAACTATACTATCGGACATCCATACGGTCAGTGGTCAATTTAAGGTTTTCACTAAAAAGATTTTAATATAGTGTTTGAAATTTGAACTTGGAATCTCAAGATAAATATTGAACCCCTTAACCAATAACTAAATCTCTATCTTGTATTTAAATCGGTTCAAATTTTATATATGTACAAAATAATTTAAAAAATTACTCTATATATATAATATAATTGTCTGTTGGGGATTAAGATGAACAGATTCAGCTCCTTCTAGATCCGCCTCTACATACAATAGTATATGTATCAAATAACTCTATCATCTTAGGCAAATGATATAATGTACTTGCTACCTTATGCAACATAGATATCGTGTAAGTTTGCCGGTTTAAATTGATATGAAGAAATAAACTAATGTTATTGTTTCAGATGAGATTGAATTCTTGTCTCTCATGATTTTAATCCTACTTAATTGATAAGTAATCCATACCTTTTGAATGTTTGATATTATACCTGCAAGTAGAGTCAGAACTTGATAACGAAACGTAGACAATTAAGGGTAAATGATACAAGAACTACAAAGTACAAAAAGTATCAGGCAAAGAGAAAATAAATTAAGCGAGGCATGACAAGTTAGATTTTTAAGTAGGGGGAATATGTCAAACGAGATAGGTGTTCTCTAGTTCAAGTCTTTAGAATAGAAAAAATTCCAATACGGAGTATTTTCTCGGTGATAATATGTTTCTTATTTGCTTTTATTGTTAATGGAGCTCCAATGTGAAACGAGTGTACTCTATGCGTTCAAATTTTTTGATGAAAAATGTACAAATTTATCTCTCAACTTTTGACTATAATTTATACTACCCTAATTTTCGAGGCTCCTGTTGTGAACCAAACTGACTCCCTAATGGTCGATGGGCAAGAAACTGATTTAGTTGTTATATTTGGGCCAAGTAAGATGTTGGAGAATCTTATTTGGAATCCATGCCCAATTAGCAAATTATTTAAAAGGACGATGGATTAGAAAGAGTAATTTTATGGGTATTGTTGAGAAAAGTCTGTATTCCTATTGGAAATTTGCCTTTGGTGGGGAGGTACGTCCACCCGTATTTAATGACTTAAACACTAGGGTTCCGCATGTTAGAGCCTTTGTCTCTTTATACGTGCATAATCTACTAAGTGAGTAGATGACCATAGGGCCAAAGATCGTCAAATTTCGTTAAGAAATGAAAGAGATATTGGTCCACGAAGTAAGGTGTTTGAGGCATGGAAATATGGTGTGGGACAAATCTACCACATCGGTGGGAAAATGAAGAATTGCTCTCTTTATAAGTCTCAAAATTGACTAAGGGTTTGGGACCCCAAGGGGTAACCCATGTGTTTGAAGGAGGGAGGACCTAGATGTGCTTGGGTTCAAGGTGCCGCCCACCCGTCCGGTCCGGGCTCGGGTCGTGGGCCTTGGGCTTCTTCTGATAGACCCCGAATTATTTAATATTTACAGTTTGGTCCCTGAAATTTTTGGAAAGATGAAATTGGGAATGACTAAAGGCAGAAATTTCTGCCTTCCGTTTGGGTTGGTTTTTGGAACGTTGCACATTAATCATCAGCCATTACCTGATGATTAACTCCCTCACTAACTAATGGTCATAAACAGTCATTACTTGACAGTTGAGGAGTCCCTCCCTTATGCTATATATTGGTGTCTTTTAGCACAATTATAAAGACTACAACAGACGAAAATATACAGAGACGAACAGAAGAGTAAAATACAGAAATTCAATCCAAAACGTGAGCAGAAACGTTGGGACAAAACAGAAAACTCTTCCTTCTTTTTCTATTCTTTAGCAAATCGTTTCGTGTTTGTTTTCTTCGTCAGAATCAACCTATTTGCTTTGTAGTGTTGATTAGTTGTTGTTTTATCTTGGGAGACTATTGTCCGTTAATGTAAAAGCATATATACGGGACAATCTTGTCTTAAATACAGAGAGCCATCTCTTGACTCAGCCACAGTTGTAACAATCCAGATTTAGTGTTTCTTGATTTCAGGTTATCAAGATTCAAGACTCAACAAGTTTGCGGCAGTTCTGAATATTGGCTACTTATTTATCCTTTCGAACACTTGTAATATTTATTTACTTCCCGTACTGCTTTACATATCCAATAATTGTAAGACAAGATTATATTAGTGTTCGAAAGATGTCGGTCAAAAGTTGTGTGACCAAATCTGGATATGGCTGTGGTTTTCTGGTTGAAGAGAGTTTTGATTATGCTGTTGAAGGTCAACGTGTTCATGGTGTCACCGCTCTTGAGAGTGGTGGGAACAAGCGCCCACGAGAGGCTGAGGATGTCAACTGGGACAAGAGGAGAAGACTGAAGATGTGGTTCTATCTTATAGCAGAAGGCCTATATCTGTCCCAGACAAAGGATCTGAATTATGGTAAGGAGGAAATGGACACTCAGTTTGATGAAGTGACTGAAGTGGACCATAATCCAAAATTGGGATAAGTAATTTTTCTTTCTTGTCAAAAATAAGATTAAATGTTGTCTGATTAAAAAAAGGCTTAAAGTAAGGAGGAATATGAAAATGTTTTCCGAAATAATTTATATTCCTTACACTTTAAAATCAGAAGTTTGATCTCACCTTCCTTCCCGTTTAAAGATTGGATTTTGTAAACAACTTAAAAAGATCCGTTCTTTTAAGTGTAATTATTAAAAGTGTGTAAAGTATGTTCGCACATACGAGGGAAAAAGATCCACTGACTGTGCGAAAACTGTTACCACTCTTAAGTGAGCGCCATGGATTTTTCTAGGCACCAATCATAAGAGAAGAAGACTAAAAGCTAAAGACGTTGAGCCTGTCACACTATTTGGCAAAATTACTTTGATAGGATGATATTGAACACTCAGTCATACAAAGCCTACGAGCGACTGGAGTGGGGTCAGAATTCATTTCATATGAAAAGAAATTGGACACCCAGTCTGCCAAAGCAACTGGAGTGGGCCAGAGTTTCCATGTCTTAAATGACCTGAAGGCCTAAAGAAAGGCAGAAAAAAAATTGGACACTCAGTTTGCCAAAGCAACTGGAGTGGGCCAGAGTATCCAGATCACATATGATCCGATTACGCCCTAACCACGGGCAAGAGGTTGTTCATGTGAAGCAACGCCACCTCTAAAGTAGAAGGGGTTGGAGAGGTTGTCTTCAATAGGACTTCATGGAGTGGGATCACTCTCAGATGAGGTGATACATGTCCCAAACTTGGTTTAAGGGACGATGTTGGTCAAGCTGGTTTGAGACTAGTCCAACATGTCTGTAATAACTAAGAATGGTACAATATGTCTGTAGCTAAATGAATGATATATTTGTAATCCGTGCATCTATGCCATCATAGATTAAGACACGTTAAATAGAAAGTCATTCAAAAGCTAACGAAGTTGAGATTGTTGCCTTCTGTCGATATAAATCCTCAAAATCAATGTGAGGTAGGCGAAGAGAAAAAATCGCCTTTCCATTCCGTAAAAGGAATAGCGAAAGAAGCACCGCTCCTCTAGAACTTAGTCACACCTACATGGGTGATTTGAAGTTTATACAAAATAGAGGGGGGAGACAAGTACTTTGTGACCTTCATTGATGATGGTACAACGTATTGCATCATTTGTTTGTTGAAAAGCAAAGATGAAGCTGTTGAAGCGGATAAGCGCTACAAAGCAGAAGTTGAAGATCAACTAAGCCTACTGATTGAGGAATTCGTAGTAATATAGTGAGAGAATATGAAGCATCGTTCATCAAACGACTGCTCATTACTCACCTAAGTCTAACGATGTTAGCCAAGCACAAAGCCGTACGCCCAAATTATGTAGTGCAAGGCAATCCTTACTGCTAATGCGATTTTCAACAGAAATGCGCATAAGGATAAGGATAACCCTCCGTGTGAAACATGGAAAGGATCTCACATACAAATATTGTGATGTGGGGTGGCTTGGTAGAAGTTGGAATACCGAAACAGGTCAAGTTGGACCTAAGACTGTAGATTGCATATCCACTGGATCTGCAAATAACAGTAGTGCTTATCGCCTCTTGGTGTCAAAGAATGCTGAATTCTTTGAAGATAACTTTCCTTGAAAAGGAAAAAGAAGTAATTACTCAAGGTTAACAAGAACCCGCGAGTGCCTGACTGTCCGAAACTAGACGTTCCTTACCTACAGGACTCAAAAGTTACTGACTATCCGGAACTTAATATTCCAGATCTACATAACTCAGTGATTCTAGATGTTGAATCGAGACGGAGAAAAGAGAGGACAAAGACTTGTTCCAGGCCTTCTAGCTTGTATGGTTGAGAATGAACCATGGACAATTAATAAATAATTGTCATCTCCAGAAGCGTTGTTTTGGAAAGAAGCTACAAAGAGAGAAATAGATTCCATCATATAGAACCATACTTGTGTAATGGTTGATCTTCCTCCGGGAAAATAACCTTTGGGTTGTGTAAAAGTGGATACTCAAAAGTGAGTACGAAGTAGATGGATCTACTGTCGAGTATAAGGCATCAGCTACTTGTATATGTGATTCCCTGTGATTAGCTTAACATTCAGAGCCATTGCACTCTTGCGTGGCATGGATGTTGAAACAACCTTCCTAACCGGAGAGTTGGAAGGATGGGGGATCAGAGTTGGTTTGTTGGATTGTTGGGATTCTTCCTGAACTTTCATTTTGGTCCCTGAAATGTTTACATTTTGGTCCTGGAAGTTTCAGATAAAACAGAAATAATGAATCTGACCACATAAACATTGACTCTGAAGTTAGAAAACCAACAGTCTGATAGTCGAAGTTATATTGAAACAAAATATATGAGTATCACAGATGCCATCTTAGGAATTGGATTTCTAAGACATCTAACTGACTGATCTAACTCCAAACTCAATTGTGAGATAGTTGACAGTCTCGTTGAAGCCACCAATGGATATGAATCATATAACTGATTGAAATCATGGTGCACCCATATACAAGGAGCGATATGCGCAGGTCACATATACTTCAATGTATTGTACACACTACAACCGACCTGGTATCGGCCTACAAAGCAGATCAGTTGAACTAAGGTTCACTAATGATTTTAAAAAATGATCAATAGAAGGCGTTGAGTCGGATATGACGATATCTGAAATATTCGCTTATCTACAGATTATGGTATTCTAGATGTCCAGCGGTTCTGGGAGAACACAAACTGGATATTAGATGTGAAGAGCACCAAAGCCACAAGTAAATGTGTATGAGGGTCTTGGAAAAACCTCTAAGCAAACTTGCATCGGCCGATTCATGATGGAATCAGAGTTTATCGCTTTATACAAAGCATGAAAGAAGTTGAGTAACTTCACGACTCCTTAGAGGACGTCCCTTATTGGGAGAAACTCGTGCCTTCAGCAGTTATACACTGTAGCTAGCCGGTTGGCTTTAGGAAGGACACAGATGACGGCGTCTGGACATATCTGTCAGGATCTGTCGGAGACATAAGACCGTATGACAGTTGATCATCACAGGTGTCACTTCCTTGATTACTAATTAAAGGATATAGCGGACCCTTTAACTAAGGGACTACCCTGAGATCAAGTGTTCTGCCTGTCTAGGGGAATGAGCTTAAAACCCAAACAATACGAACCTTTGAGGTGGTAACCCAACCATACTGATTGGAGATCCCAAGAATTTGGTTTAATGAAAAAACTAAGCTGCAAAAGGTTCAGTTGAGCGCTTCGGTGGAAGCAAGAGCACTTCAGATGATGATTTCTGTAGGGAAATATGAATCCAAGGCTGTTCCCGCGATCGACGTTAAAGTGCTACCTACATGGTGGGTAAATGATAAGCTTCTAAACCTTTAACGATCATCAAACAATTGAGGTTAAGGTTAGGGAAACTTTTAATGATTCCTAGCACTTATGAAGTGGGGTATAACATGATACATGGTAGGAGATCACCTATTTAAGTGCGAGGACTGGCCGCCTCAAATGAATGCACTTAAGAATCCAAGTGTGTCCATGGCCACAACGGACAAAATAATAAGAAGAAAATGAATAAGGAGAGTTATTGTGTTGGTATCATTGTCTTGGCTTACACTAAACACTGACGGTTCAAGACATCACTTTCACCGCGCAGTAAGTAAGTCCGGTGGTATTCAACTAGGGAAGGTTCAAAGCAGAAGCTACCTCTCCTGATGCAATATCTTTTCGCTGAAAGATTGCGGAAAGTAGGCACCTTGTGTGTGCGCCAAAATCTCTTTCAAGAGGGGATTGTTGGAAATTTGACTTTGGTGGGGAGGTGAGTCCACCCATATTTAATGACTTAAACACTAGGGTTCCTCATGTTAGAGGCTTTGTCTCTTCACACGTGCATAATCTACTAAGTGAGTAGATGACCGTATGACCAAAGATCGTCAAATTTTGTTAAGAAATGAAAGACATATTGGTCCACGAAGTAAGGTGTTTGAGGCATGAAAATATGGTGTGGGACAAATCTACCACATGGGTGGGAAAATGAAGAATTGCTCTCTTTATAAGTCTCAAAATTGGCTAAGGGTTTGGGACAAAGGGGTAACCCATGTGTTTGAAGGAGGGAGGACCTAGATGTGCTTGGGTTCAAGGCTAAGCCCACACGCGCGCCGCCGCCACCCACCCGTCCCGTCCGGTCCGGGCTCGGGTCACGGGTCACGGGTCACGGGTCACTGGTCGTGGGCCTTGGGCTTCTTCTGATAGACCCCAAATTGTTTAATATTTACAGTTTGGTCCCTGAAGTTTTTGGAAAGATGAAATTGGGAACGACGGAAGACAGAAAGTTTATTGTAAAGGACTACAACATACGAAAATATACAGAGACGAACAGAAGAGTAAAATACAGAAATTCAGTCCAAAACGTGAGCATAAACGTTGGGACAAAACATAAAACTATTGCCCATTAACGTAAAAGCATATATACGGGGCAATCTTGTCTTAAAGACAGAGAGCCATCTCTCGACTCAGCCACAGTTGTAACAATCCAGATTTAGTGTTTCTTGATTTCAGGTTATCAAGATTCAAGACTCAACAAGCTTGCGGCAGTTCTGAATATTGGCTACTTGTTTATCCTTTCGAACACTTATAATATTTATTTACTTCCCGTACTGCTTTACATATCCAACAATTCCCTCATCCCCTTTCTATGAGTTCTGCTTCTCATCCCTTTCTTCTATCTATGTTGTTCCTAGCGATTTCCCTTTCAGTTTGTAAATAACTAAATATTCAAGTAACGAGTTAGTGAAATACATCAATATCTTACTTGGGTTTGAATAGTGTTTGATCTGATATTGAATTTGTTACCGCTCTTTTAGAGGTTAAGAGAAAAAATAAGATTCTTTTTAACGACAATTATAATACTTGATCAAAAACTTAACATAAAGTAAAAAATTCCAATTTTGAATAACCAGAAGACAAATTTGTCCCTTTCCCCAATAATCAAATAGGGAATATTTAGGAACTAACCATATTTGCTGATACAATGTATTGAGAAGCAAATAAAAAAAGATATGAAATTAATCAACCATATTAGCTAATAAATTTTTAAGGGGAACTATTGAATTCTTTTTCTATGAAGAACTTCTTAATGAACTTACCAAAAATTCTGCCTAAATCACCATCAAGTATAATTATATTACTATAAATAAAAAATCAAGTAATTCTTTTTTTTTTCAAATGCTATTGTATGATGTGTTCTCAACAATTTTGCCATAAATTTCAAAATTTAATTGAAATTCACTTAATTCTAGAAGTATTAGAGTTGTAAAAATAAGTATAGTCTAAGAAAAAAGTTGGAGTGTCAAATTGATATAGAGGTCAAATTAAAGTGTCTATCTATGTATTATGTCTATTTTTATTATTGCTTTAAAGAAACGTTTGCACACTAAATATTGTATTAATTATTACTGCATATGATATATCTACGGTACTTAATTGGACCAAATAACATCATTAAAGAAAAGTATATCCGATCCATATCAAATGAAGGCGAATATTTAGAATACATTTAAAAGTCAGACTATTGTAAATCTGACATTATTCCATTTACCCTCTCAATTTAATTGCTATAAGGATCGTCTCATGTCATCTCGTCATTAACATATGACATCATAATAATGTGTGTCATTGTACTAAAGACAGACCATTTATAGTAATTTTTCAAAATAAATTTTGGTGAAAAACTGGAGAAGCATATCACAATTTGTATCTTGATTTTACATGTAAAATCTCAAATCAAAATTTGGTGAAAGAAACAGAGAAATATATTATAATCATTATCATGTGTAACATATGTACATAAAATCTCGCTATTGACTTTTTATTTTATCATGACATGTACATGACCAAAATAATGATGTAAGGAGTAAATTTCATAAATAATAAGATATAATTGACTTTTTTCACTAAAGTCACGTAACTATTTTTTCGGTTAGTAAAAATCACAAAACTTTCACCCACTAACATAAAAGTCACAATTACCAAAAAACTCAACATTCCAATTATTGATAATTTTTTATTTTATATTTTAAATTCTTATTATTTTAATCATAAATATTGACCCAATTAAAAGATAACTGACACGAGCCAACCCAATTATTGAAACGTGTTACATTTTGTTTGAATTTGCAGAGTAATAGTTAATACTATTAATTATCAGTGCATCTTAAGGTTATTCGTGCATCAAAAGTAATAATTTTGTAACTAATTCTTTCTAATTCCTTGACCCTTTTAGTTGTTTGATTAATTAGAGTTGTTTTTTTAGAGTATTTTGCATGAGGCTCTGAGGAAAAAAATCGTATGAATAGGAGATTGATAAATCAGAGAGCTTTGAGAAAATAATCACTATCTATTAGATGAAAATCTTGAAAATATGGATGTAAAATTGGAGGAGAATTTGAATGGTAATTTCAAAGAATACATAGGATACACCATTTGGATACATTTGAAGGTGTTAAGAAATAGGTGGATTCTACTCATGGGAAGGTTAAAAAAAATTGGATTGAGTAGGTCGATCCTCTTTTAATTGGGTCTTTATTTACCAGATTAAAAATAAAAATGGGGTCAAAATGTAGAGTAAAAAATTTGCTCATCTGAAGGTTGAGTTTTCTGACAATCGTTACTTTTGGTTGTAATTTTTGTGATTTTTATATTAGAAAATATGGTTATGTGATGAAAAAAAAGCATAATTCTGAGACTATTTATGTTAAGTTGGTGTTTGACCATGAAAATAAAATATTTTCCACTTTTGTTTTTGGAAATTTGAATTAGGATTTGAAGATGGTTATAGTTTTTGCAAAGAATATTTGGTTGTTTGAAAGTGAAAAAAGAAAAAGTTAAAATAGGGTTTTAGGTGTTTTTCAAATTCCAAATACAACTCCAAATTGTATTTAAAATTTTCATGGCCAAAATAATGAATTTCAAATAAAATGAAAAAAAATCGGAAAAAAGTAAAAAATTTCCATGTCCAAACGGGTCCTTCCCAAACCAAAATTTTGGTGAAGTAACGGAGAATCATATCACAATTCTAATTTTGTGTTTATACGTTAATACTCTCACTCCCGACTATTTATTCAGATAATTAGTGATGACAAATGGATGAGTTGGATCGGGCTTGGAGGCGGAAAGAAAACAGGTTACTTTGAAAATGAATTGGGCAAAAAATGGGTTAATTCACTTTATGCATGTGTCAAAAAATTATTCCTTTTTCAGAGAACAATGTCTCACCCAAATGAAAAAATAATTTATAATGTTTAGTTGGTGAGTGAAAAATTGAAAATATTTTTCAAGGTGTAATTGCAAGGAGGGAAATAATTTCTTACCAATATTGCGATATAACCTTTCATTTCATTTCAGTCTCATTAGAGTACTCAAAAAATTAACTGGATAATAAAGTATTTAACATGATCTAAATAATATTTGAACAATAATATTGAAACTATGTACCTAGAATACTAATCGTATAATCTAAATCCTTGTAGATTCCAACTTTCTTGGAGCTTTACTCCCAAATATTTCTTTCTTGAAACTTCTATTTTCTAGTTTATTGATAAGTATATTTAAATCACATATTATTGTATATTTGATTACAATTACAAATTAGAAATTAACAAAGCAAATAAGAGAAGAGAAAAAGGAAACATAACATTAACTAAAATGAATGCAAAATTAATTTAATGATTCATCCTAATGTACATGGGCTGACGAGTCAACACCAAATGAACTATCAATATAAAAGAGGTCAATTCGGAGGAATGTCCTTATTTTGGGGTGGTCTTTAATTTTTGCTTAAAATTTATGGGTTCCGGGTTCAAACTCACGCTCAGTAAACAATAATTCACAAGACAAAGTTTGTGGGCATAGTTTCAAACTCTACAGGCAGAGTTTCAAACTCTATCTTAAGGTAGAGTTTGCTTTAAGGCGTCAAACTCTACCTTAAGGTAAGACAAAGTTAACTGTGCCTTAAGGCAGAGTTTGCCTTAAGGCATAATACAAACTCTGCTTTGCGAATTCGAACTCTATCTTACGTTTTTTTAGTTTTTATCTAAGCAGGAGTTCTAACTCGGAACCTTGAGATATTTATAAGCGAAGAAAAAATTAAAGATTTTAAATTTGAGTGGGCAAAAATTAAAGACCAGTGCCTTTGAAGGGAAATACGCTCAAAAAAATGAAAAAGCTATATGTTCAGTGAAGTGAAATATAGTATTTGATCGACAATTGCATGTAAGAAGCCTCACAATGAGGCCAACAACAGGCTGAATAAAAACAGGGCTAAACTCATTTCTACCCGCTTTCCATCCATATTTAACCTATTTTATTGTGGGTAAAATTGGGTTGTCCCATATAAAAAAATTGGCGGATTGAATACGGGTTAATGAGGGGTGGATTGGGTGAATTATACAAATATAATTCACAGGAATGTCCTTATTTTAGGGTATTCTTTAATTTTTACCTCTTAAATTAAAAATTTTTAATTTTGCCTTTCGCTTAAAATTTCTGAGTTTCGGGTTTGAACTCCCGCTCAGTAAAAAATTTAAAAAAAATTGCAACGCATGGTTTGGATTCGCAAGACAGAGTTTCAAATTCTACCTTAAGAGTTAAGACAGAGTTTGCCTTAAGATAGCAAACTCTACCTTAAGAGTTAAGACAGAGTTTGCCTTAAGATAGCAAACTCTACCTTAATGAAGGCAGAGTTTGCAGGCATAAGACAAACTCTGCCTTGCGAATTCAAAATCTATCATGCGATTTTTATTTTTATTTTTGCCTGAACAAGAGTTCGAACCCGAAACCTCGAGGTATTTTTAAGCAAAGGAAAAAAATTAAAGATTTCAAATTTGAGGGGCAAAAACTAAAGAATAGCGCCTTTGAAGGGAAATAAGCACAAAAAAATGATTAAATTTGTCACCTCTACATACAATATATAAATAGTAGAGCCTATATACTAATCCCAAAATTAAAATTTGGTGAAATCAAAGAAATACAAAAAATATTTCACAATTCTTATCTGTTTACACGTTGTAAGATCTAATTTTCCCCGAATTTTTCGTTATATCAGATTCTGTATCTGTCACAAGTTTAGTCAACCTGTTTTCCGCTATATAAAAAGACCACTTACTCTGAACATATAACATTTCTCTCCCTCTCTATTCATCAATCAAAGGTACGTAAAAATCTCTCTTATCTCTATTTTCTTTGTTCTATCTTTATTAGTTTAGATATAAAGATTGTGTAAAAATTAATAATAACACTCGTTTTTTTTTTGTTTTTTTATTTATTTATTTATTTATTTATTTTGTCTTTGAACAGAAATTAGCAAAGAAAATGGCAGATTCTTGGGAAGAACACGTTGGAGAATCATCAAGCTCTAAAAGAAGATCAAAAAGGCAAAAGCAGTGCCACAAACATACGATGGAGCAAATTCAGCAGCTTGAAGCGTAAGATTAATTTTTTTTTAAAAAAAAAAACTTGTACCTTCATATATGGTCACTTTTTTTTGTTAAAAAACTTTGGTACAAGAAAATGTTGTCATTTTCCTAAGTGAATAATTTCTTTTCTATATGTGTTTTTGTGCATTTATGTTAATTCTTATTTATTTCCCGTCTTTTCTATTTTGGTCTGTTGTTCTTTATAAGCCCATTGGAATTTGGAAATAGATCAATACTTTTGATTTTGTTATTCAATTTTTTTGATTGAATTGCTAAAATGGTTCAAATATAGTTTATTCGGATGATTGATCGATCATGTATAGACATCTTCTATACGTGAATCGGTTTGGTTTTTGTTGTTATTCATTAAGTTTCTCTATCATTAACTAGAGCTCTTAGGTTTTAAGATTTTTCTAGTAAGAATCGTTTGCCTCTTTAATGAATCTCACGCGACGTGAATACGGGTTAGTCAAGACTTCATGCGTTTGCCGATCACCGGGTGGAAGTCTAATTTTTTTTACAAGGGGATGAGTTTCTTTTCAACTCTTTCTCATTCCATGAGAATTTTCATTTTTGAGTTTTCCACTTGGTTGTTCGATACCCGTTTTGGGACTAACTAATCCAGATTCAAGTTCAGGGTAAAATGTGTTGGGATACAATTGTTGTAGGGAACGGGAAGTAAGTAACTATTACAATAGTAGAAAGGATAAACAAACTATTACAATAAAACTGGAAAATCAAAACCTTACAAACTGCTTGTGTGATTTGCTGAGTCGAGTGATGACACTCTGTCTTTAAGACAAGATTGTCCCGTATATCTCATTTTACGGTATTGAGCAATAGTCTCCCAACATACAACAACCACTTTAACAAGTGAGCAAAGGAAACTCAAGTGTTACTCTTGAAGAACTTTGAGTATAGTGACTTTGCTATAGAGGAAGAATATGAAATCAGAAAATCTGGAGAATTCTCTAAGTGTTGAGTGTAGTGTCTTTCAATTGAGCCAAATGCCTCAATTTATAGTGTAAGTAGAAGACCCCTCAGCTAGCCAACTAATGACCTTCAATAGCCATGTAATTGCACTTGATTGAGGGGTTACATTCAGCCAAATAATGTCTGAATTCATGTGGTAAGTAATGGAGAATCAATGCTCCAAACAGCCCAAACGTCAGATTTTTCCAACTTCCCGTCGCAGCATTCTGCCTCCGAAGCGTCGCGACTCTAGTAGTTGACCAACCATTTTAGGTCGCGGTGCAGCCTGGGACGCTCCGCGGTGCTCCGGCGCCGCGGCTCCGACGGTGTGGCGCCGCGGCCCTTCACGGCTCCGCGGCGATTTCCGACTCGTTCATTTTACACTTTGTACACTTCTTCCTTCATTTACCAACGTGGAATACTTTGTCATTTGACCAATAACCGTCCATAATTCTATGTCTCAAACATGTTACATACGTACCAATATCTCTTTCACTAATGAAATTTGCGATACTTGGCACTACGTGTGCACGTGTGTGAAAATGCCGTTTCCAACGTGCGGGCCCAATAGTTCGAGTCATAAATTAATGGGATATACTTATTTTCACATTTAGAAAATTTCCAACAAAATGCTCCTTACCAAAAATGATTCATTTTCAGAACTCGAACACGAGATATCTGTTAAAGATGGAGGGTCACTTACCACACTCACTTTAATTTTTTCGTGGTATATAGTCTTTTATTTTATGTTTATTTAGAAACCAATGGTCAGTAGTGATTTTTTTTTTTGGGAATCTTTAAATGAAGATTTTTCAAGGATTGGCCACATCCAGACGAGAACCAACAAAGCCATCTGAGTAGGGAAGTAGGGCTTGACCCTAAGCAGATCAAGTTTTGGTTTCAGAACAAAAGGACTCAAACAAAGGTGAATTTAACATTTCTACCAATTCAATTGAAATAAATTGATACTTGATTATCTATCTTTATACTTGATGACAAATTAACATTTATTTGCATTTAATTATGTAAAAAATTCGGAAAAATTAATTAATTAAATAGGCTCCATGGCAAGGCCATTGAATCTCTCGTGTTAGGCCAAAAAATATTACTCTTCTAGATTTGATTGTAATTGCTCGAATGCGTGACTAAATCAGTTTAATAACTTCATCTCTTATTAATATATTTTCTCTTTCGTGTCTGAATTTTTTGATTTTTTCCCTCCATGTACATCTGATCCTATATTTTAATTTCATTTCCATTTCCCTAAAAACATTTTGGTTCATTGAATTGATTTATAGATCAGAAATAAGCCCTTTGCTTCATTAATATATGAATTTTATTAAAGAAGCTTAAAGTTTTTCATTAAAGTTTTGTTTTCATTCGATCACAAATTTGATTGAGCTGCCTCCCGTTAAAAGTAGAAGTGTCAAAACGAGCTGGCTCAGCCCAACCCAACCCTAGAGGGCCAGAGAGTTAAGAGTTAAAAGGGTTGGGGCGGACTGACCCTTTTTACTGAAGGGCCTCTAAAATGGCAGTCCAACCCAGCCTTACGCGGGCTAGGACAGGCCAGCCCTTTAAAACAATTTTCTTCCGAAATAACATCTCTTAAGTGACTTTCTGTACAATCTGAACACAAAATTTTTTGCAGTCTAAAATAAAATTTTCTACCACACCATTCTCTCACGAACTCACGTTATAACAACAACATACCCAGTGAAATCCCACAATGTGGGATCTGGGGAGGGTGGAGTGTACACAGACCTTACCTCTACCTTGGTAGGTAGAGCGGCTGTTTCCGAGAGCCCCGACTCAAGACAAAGCACAAGCCCAAGCAAAGTAAGACACACAAAGTGCGTAAGTCATGACAACACATTCTGAAAAAGAAAGAAGCAAAAAGAGACAATAGCTAATGCAAGTAAATAAGACAAATAAAATACACATAGCTGCATTAATCAAACGACAAGGGAATATAAGACAATATGATAGACTAAGCGAGCCTACAATAATAATACTACAACTACCGGTTTGTAAGCGTAGATAGGACTACGAGTGAGTTGCACTTGCGCCATATCCCGTCTAATCACACGTTACAGATTCACATAAATTCAAAAGAACAAATATATATTACTATCTTTATTCACTAATTCAAGTCACGTCCAAAAGAAATTAAACATAATATGATTTGTAAGATTAAATAGTATAACTTTAGTTTCTAATTTATTGATCAATAATTAGTACTTTCTGTTTTTCTTCATTAATTTTTATCTTTTTATTTAATTTACTTATAATTTTTTTTAAATTAAATAATTTATTTATTTTCTAGCCTCAAGGGCTGGCCTCGACCTAACCCTTGAGGTTGGCGAACCAAGAGGTTGGTCTTTTGAGCCTCATTTCTTAAATGGCCAGAAAAATCATGGCCCAACCCTACTTAAAAAAAGGGTTGGATTGGGCTGGCCTCGCGGGTCAAGGTCATTTTGACAGCTCTAGTTAAAAGCGATGATATAATTATGTAAAATTATTCAAAATACATGAACTCTCTAATAAGTTTCAAACTTAGCGAGAAATCTTATTAAATGGACAAAAAATTATATATCTACTAGATTTTGGGAATTTACATACTTTTCAGTTCAAGTCAAAGAAGATATGATTTTACAGCTAAGAACTAATGTTTTTTTTCTTTCAGGATTCTTTTTGATGTATGAAAGAAATCTTGAAATGTCCAATTGCTCGGTTGCATTAAAGTTAGACAAATTAAAATGAATTGAATAAATAAATGAGCGATTTAATAGGTTATTTTAGTTGAGCTGGGCTTAAAATGGACCACACCCCACTTTTCCAACTCTAACCAAATTTTATTTTCCATGTTATTTTTCTTGTATTTTGTTTAGTTAGCACATAGACTAATAACTTCTTTTTCATTGAAGCTATAGTTAACATCTCAAGAAAAATAAATAAAGAAATATTTTGACAAGTTTTCTTACGACTCTATTTGAGATCATATTTAGTCTAAATCAACCCAATTTTAGACGTGCTGACTTGAGTTGTGTCCAAATTAATCCGCCATGAAAATATGTCCAAGTCAAACCCGTCAAAATTAGATCATATTTTCATGGACTAATATTTTCACCCATATAGAGATCCTTCAAATATACATCAATGCATAAGAGGAAGAAAATGTATGTGAAAATTAGAGCAAGAATTTGATCTTTTAAGCAAAGATGGAGAGAGAAAATAATTTCCACACATCTTTTTAAAAATTATTATTTTCAGGAAATATTAATTTTATTCTCTTCCAACATTTAGTTAGATCATTATCTGATTTTATTTATCTATAAGTTTATGTTATTAATTGTTGTTATATGTATATACATTTCATCAGGCACTAAATGAAAGATCAGACAACAATAGTTTTCGAACAGAAAATGAAAGATATCATTGTGAGAATATGGCAATGAGAGAGGCACTGAAAAATATTATTTGCCCACGTTGTGACGGTCCACCTCTTGGAGAAAATCAAAGGAGGCAAAATCTAGAAAAGTTGAAAATGGCAAATCAACAATTGAGAAATGAGGTAAATCTTTTATTTATTCTTGTTTGGTTTTTAGTTAATTTATTTTGCTTGACAAAATATATTACGGAAAAATTATTGCTCAATACCTTTGAGTGATTTATTTACAAAATAGTCAACAAATGTATAGATTTTGTATATTTATATTTAAATCTACATATACTATACATGTACAACAACAACATGTAATATACATACATTAATACATATTAATGTATAAATTTTATATATTTGGGCTACGGCCGGTAATTAAGTTTGACCGACAGTACGTTACATAAGAATTATACTCCTATAACAAGAGACAAATGCGAATTCATGATTTAAAATTGATGGATTAATTCGGCCTTCAAGGATTTTAGCACTTAACTCATTGTACTTCTAAAATTATGCATCTCATAAGCACTGGTTTCATCCGAATACAATATTTTCAATGCAGAACATAGATATTCATATATATGTTAAAACCGACTAAAGTTTAATGTTAGATCTGAATTCATAATTTTAAAAGTATAATGAATTAAGTGCTAAATACTTTAGGGGTCTTTGTTAACGGGATTAGAGTACTATTTCCGATATAAAATTTGAATTACATTTATCTAGTTATTGGTTATGAATATTAACCATCACCGTATAAATTTTACACAAAACTCTTGATATTATATTATCTCATATTGAATGTGGGATTATAATGTTAAGATTATAAAATTATAATTTCAGAATAATTTTTTCCTGAACGCTCCTTTAAAGGTAGAACCCACAAAGTTTAAATCTTGAATGTTTTCTTTATGTGATAATGCTGTAGCGTAGGACTCCAGGAATTTAGGAAAAACCTTGTTACAGATTCTTAAACTTATTTATGAATTCCGCTTTTCTATTCACTGTTGTATTGTATACATCCTTATCTAATCACAATTATGTATTTTTGTTTTGCAGCATGAAAGAATATCCAATCTCATCTCAAGTGTTGTTGGAAGGTCTTTTGTGAGTAATCCAAAATTAGCACCACAAAAACCTACTCTTGGATCTTCATCAAATTCATCTAATGAAAGTTTGTTGAGCCATAATATAGGAGGCTCTCCCATTGAATATTCTCCTCCTCATCAAGAAAATAATAGTAGTAATGTTCAAGAAAGTTCAATAAATATTAATAATACTCCAATAATGACTCCATCACCAGAAGAAAATTATGATTTTTATCATGATAATGGGGAGAAAGCAATTATTCTTCAGATTGCTGTTGCTGCAATGGATGAAATTGTTGAAGTTTTGCATGCTGATGAGCCAATGTGGATAAAATCACCAAGTGGTGAGAGGTATTCTATTCGTCGTGATAGGTACGAGGAATTATTTTCAAATCCACATCGACCTTATAAATCATCAACTGCTCGAATTGAATCATCAAAGGATTCTGGAGTTGTGTCAATGAATGCAATTGAGTTGATCCAAATTTTTGTTGATCCGGTAAGCGTTTAATAATTTCTTGAATATTTTCATGCTTATAATGCCTCAGTTCACGAGTGATATTGTCTGCTTTGGACCTAGACCAATACGGTCTATGACTTGTTTTCTTATACCTGCGTTTTAAAGTTTAGGACTAACCATTTTTTTAGGACTGATTTTTAAAAGTATAGAACAGTGTTTGAGAAATTATTGAAAGTTTGCAACTTTTGACGCGGAAACACAATGATAGTGTCATGGATTTCGAACTTAGACAAGTGAAAAATCCAAGACAGTCATGATTCTTTGAAATCTAACATCATGGATTCCAAAAATTAGATATTTTCATTGACTTTTTTTTATTTGTGGTTATTTTTTAGTTACATGTCCGGAAAATGGCTATTTTCAATTTTTTACCCTTTTGTGGATGTGATATTTTCCTAGGATCATTATAATTTTGAGGAATACATGCAGATCTAACAAACAAAAAATGATATACAATGGAACAAAAAAAATTATATACAGGCGGTACCAATTAGTCTTGAGATTAAGTATTAGTCAGCTTGGTACATGCATTTACTTTAGACATTACTTTTTAAAATTCTTTTAGTCATGTCAGAGATTTGTATATCAGTAGAAAATATATAATTTTTTTTTAAAAGTTTATCCTATACAATATTGGATTAAAATGAGTTTAAATGGAACATCATGGTTACCGAGTATTCATATAGCTGACTCCAATTGCTTGAAATTTTGAACTTAATGGTTATTGTTGTTGTTATTGTTTAATCGTTAATCATATACATATTGATGATTTTGAATATGCAGATCAAATGGATGAACATGTTTCCTAATCTGGTCACAAAAGCTGGGACTATTGAAGTTTTTGATTCTGCGAATGTTGGAGGCTCTATACAATTGGTAAAAATAATCCATCTTTTATTTTTTTCCTTAGGAATTAAATATACATCAAACTTGCAGCATATAAAATGCTCTATTTTTTTTATGTTCTTGAAACAGATGTATGAAAAGTTGCATATTTTATCTCCTCTTGTGGGAGCTAGAGAGTTTTTCTTCATACGTTGTTGTAGACAAATTGATCTAACAACATGGATAATGGTGGATGTTTCATATGATATATTCAAAGAGATTCAAAGTGGTGGACCTTCTTATTGGAAGTTTCCTTCTGGTTGTGTAATTCAAGATTTGGGCGATGGGAAAAGTCACGTAAGAATATTGCCTATCATCCCCCCCCCCCCTCTATATATATCATTATTTATGTGTAGCTTATTTTCCAAAGGTTATGTTTACATAGATAAAAATTTACTCATATCGGTTATCGGTAATTTGCATTGATGTCTATTTATCTTAATATAGTATGAGTCATACTCATCTTTATTATTGGTGTATCCAAATTTGGATTCTCATATTATATTATTCACGCTCCAGATGTTAATTAGGCTTGATCGTGCAACAAAGTCTGGCTAAGTGTCTCCATATTGGTTTAGAAAATGATCACCATGAATATTCATATTTGGTAATATGCTATCAGTGTTGAAACCATCTCTATTCTTGGTTTAACAATGTTGAACCCCCACATTATATTGTCCATGCTTTAAATGTTCAAATCTGGACACAAGGGTGTACTGTGTTAAGTTAAAGTATTCCACATTGGTTAACATACAATGGTCTCCTCATATGGTCTTAAACAATCTTCATCTCGTAATACCATTACTAAAAAATGCAAATTTCTGACGAACATTTCCTTCGTAAGAAATATGGTAATTCAAGTCCGTCGAAAACGTCTCGATGAGTCAATTTCTAGCGGAGTCAAGATTCTTTTTATAGTAATAACCTTTTTATGGTTGAGTTAGATCTAAGGTTCATTTTCTTTCACATTTTTTATATCCCCTCTCTTTTATTTTTTTGTTTGTTGCTATTATTAAGATATTTAAAGTGCAATATTTTGTTCTATTGATGATTGTTTCTCTTGTAGGTTTCTTGGCTTGAACATGTTCAAGTAGATGATAAAAATCAGACTCAACGTATCTTTAGAGAATTAGTGTATGGTCGTCAAACATATGGTGCCAAGAGATGGATTATTACACTTCAAAGGATGTCTGAGAGATATAATTTTGCAACTGGTGCAAAATATCCTACTAGACATGAATTTGAAGGAGGTTCGGTTTTATTTTTATGTCCCCTTCTTTATCTATTTACTTTTTAGATTTTAATTTATAAAGTAGAGATCTATGTTAAATTTTGTGTCACCTCAAGGGGACTTTAATTAAAAAAGAAAATCTTGAAGGGGGTCCAAATCCATCCTTTTTTTGTTTATTTGAAACATGACCTTCTTTTTAAAGTAGTGTTTGTTACGAAAGAAATATTTTTCAAGTTTTTTTTTATGTTTGACCGTCAGAAAATATATTTTAGGGGCCAAAAAATGACCAATTTTTATTTTTGGGCGGAGGTCATTATTTTTTTATAATTATCTCAAATTTTAACTTGAAACATGTCTTTTTTATAGTTTTCTTTTAAGGGTGTGTTTGGTATGATGAATTTTTTTTGAAAGATATTCTCTTTTTTTTTTTTGAAAAATTAGTCATTTTCTGATGCTTTACTGCCACAAAATTACTTATAGAGAATATTTTCCAACCAAAGGAGTAGGAGAAATGATCATTTCTCTCATTTTTTTTTTGGGGGGGAGGGGAAAGTCATTTTTTCTTCGCAATCATCTCAACTTCTAACGTCATATCAACGTTTTAACGACACTCGGACATTAATATCATCTTTAACACTAAGAAATCTCATCAAATCACTTTCCTATTTGCTAATATTATTATCAATCTTCAATAATTTTTTTTAAAAAAACATAACATTTCACTCTTTTAACCAAACACTAGAAATAAAAATATTTTTTCGATAACAAATGTTTTCTGAAAATGTCTTCCGTCATACCAAACACACCCTAATTTGATCAGCCAAAATAATTTTTCTTGTTGTTATTTTTTTTCCAGTTGTTAATGCTCCAGAAGGTAGGAAAAATGTGATGCAAATATCTCAAAGGATGGTGAAGAGTTTTTGTGAAATCCTAAGCATGAGTGACAAAATGGAGTTTCCTATTTCATTAGAAAAGAGTAAAAGTGGAGTTAGGATTTCTATGAGAAAGAAGGAAGAAATTAGCCAACTAAAAGGGTTGATTGTTACTGCTACTACTTCCATATGGTTTCCTCTTTCATTTGAAACTGTTTTCAATTTCTTCAGAGATGACAATACAAGGCCTCAGGTATGTATTTTTCCGATAAAAAATAATTTCTGCATTATCAAGTCATGTATAACTTGTTTTTAACCATACGACCCCTAAAAGTACACTTATTTAGTGAGATTTTATTTTCGACGATTTTAGTCAAATACAATTTGAGTTTGGTATCTGTCTTACCTTGGTTGAGGAAATTAGTTGTTATAACATAATTAGCTTTTAGTATTGAGCTAGTCGCGACATCCATTTTTTGGGAAAATTTGCGCACACAACATTTTTAGAGCATTCTTTAAATTATGTCCCTTGTTAGCACAGTGAACTAAATTTTTCTGTAAAAAATTACACCCTAATCATCCAACTACTTTTAAAAGCTAAATTTAGTCCACTGGGTTAACTGTTCTATGTTGGTTGAGGAATGAGTCGTTGTCTCCTTAAAAAACATCATACATTATTCATTTCATTAGCTATTTTTTAAAAATTTGGATTAAATTAGATTGACTAAATAATATCTATTTTTTTTCTTCTAATTATTATATCACATGCAGACCAATCTCTGTTCTTAGTTACTTAATGTTGGCCAACCATATTGTATTTTTGGTTTATCCTGGATGTCGGGCTCATCCGCACACATTATTTTTGACGTAGAGTATAAATTTTTATTTGAAACTCACAAAAATTTAATAAATATTAGATCTAAACTCATAATTTTAAAAGTACAATGAGTTTGATGTTAAGAACCTTAAAAATCGAAACCATTAAGTTAAAGTCCTGAATTTGATATATGTGCTAACATTGGGCTTCCATGTTATGTTATCTACATTTTCAACTCTTAGCTTTAATTCTACATAATTATTCTTATATTATATGATTTAAAACAATTCTTACTTTATGAACTAACTTTTGACGACTAAATTATGAGTTTGTTTATTGTTTGATTTTTTTTCCAGTGGGACGTTTTGACCAATGGGACTGCTGTGACTGAGTTAGCTCGAGTAATAACAGGAACTTTTCCTGGAAATTGTGTCACAATCGTTCAGGTATTTGTCATATTTATTTATAGTTGCTTTTTTTTTTGGTTAATTTATCAATTAATAGTGTTTCTCAAGAATCAAATAAACTTACTTATGATTGGATTCATCTCTTTAATTGTAATGCAGAAATATCAAAATTTATAACTTGTATCTTTTTTTCCTTTAGGCTTTTTAATCTTTGGTTATTAAATCAAAAGGCATTTTCTATGGTCCAATTTCACTTTTGATTTGCAGTCAATTTATTATAAGAACACAGAAATAAGACTAGCTTTTGTCCCGTTTTGATAATTTGAAAATCTTTTTCACATTATCATGTAATTTAGCCTGTTATAGCATGTTGTCATCTGTCTTATTTTTGGGTAAAAAGACCATTTTTTTTTTATCTTTTAGGTTACTCAATTTTGTGTAATTATCTTTTAGGTGATCCAGATATGTGATTTTTTGTACAAAGTAGTGTATAGAAGTGAAACTTATCTTTGTTACATATATACATTACTACAAAAAACAATTAGTTGTAAAATTCGTTGCTAATCTATTGCTAAATAGTCCGTAGCTAACAAAATTTTCTAATAATCAATCGATAATTCGTATGTTAAATAGGATTAGAGACGGAGTTTTGCTATTTAGCTCCAGAAATTGTCTCTCAATGTTTTTTTTTTAAAAGTGCTAACACTAATATTTCTTATATTGTTGCAATGAATATGCAGCCTTATGAACCAAAGGAGAATATGATGTTAGCTCTACAAGAGACAAACATTGATCAAATGGGAGCCTTTTTAATCTATGCACCCATAGATTTACCAACATTCACTTCAATTATCACTGGAGAAGACACCACTAAAATTCCAATATTGCCCTCAGGTTTCATCATAAGTCCTGATGGTCGCCTCGGCTCGGATAGGGACAATACTGGAAATTCACCAAATGGTTCAATTTTGACAGTGGCTTTACAAATATTGATTGCCAATAATAATAACATCAATAATGATTATATTTCCCAGCAGCAACATATGGAGGCAGTGGCTACTGTTAACACCCTTTTGAGCTCTACAGTTATTAACATCAAAGCAGCATTGAACAGCTCTGACTAAAATTATGATGGTTTAATTTCACCAACTTTTGAAGATTTAAAACAGACAAATTAGTAAGTTTTGAAGGATGATGTGTTCCCTTCTTGGTGACTTATTAATATCTCAAGACTATGAGATATGTTATTGCTATTATCTTTTATATTGATAATGATAAGACTAATTTTGAGACTTCTTACTTCTTTGGTTATTTAATTTTAGCCTGTTTGACCAAGTGTATTTAATACTTGATTATTTAGAATTTTTTTTTTGTTAGAAATGCTTTTTGAAAAATAGGAGTTTGTATTTGACGACTAATCAATTCAAAAAATACTATTTCTAGTCAATGTTGTTTTTGCTCTATGTCATGTAATAACTGTTGGAAATTTGTCTTTGGTGCGGAGGTGCGTCCACCCATATTTAATGAATTAAACACTAGGGTTCCGCATGTTGGAGGCTTTGTCTCTTCACACGTGCATAATCTACTAAGTGGGTAGATGATCGTAGGGCCAAGAATCGTCAAATTTCGTTGAGAAATGAAAGAGATATTGGTCCACGAAGTAAGGTGTTTGAGGCATGGAAATATGGTGTGTGACAAATCTACCACATCGGTGGGAAAAGGAAGAATTGTTCTCTTTATAAGTCTCAAAATTGGCTAAGGGTTTGAGATCCCAAGGGGTAACCCATGTGTTTAAAGGAGGGATGACCTAGATGTGCTTGGGTTTAAGGCTAAGCCCACACGCGCGCCGCCGCCGGCCCGTCCGGGCTCGGGACGCGGGCTTCTTCTGATATTATCTCTTTGGACCCCAAATTGCTTAATATTTACAGTTTGGTCCCTAGAGTTTCTGGAAATATGAAATTGAGAACGACGGCTGATTAACTCCCTCCTTCAATGGCCTTAAATAGCCATTACTTGGCTCATTAATTCCCTCACTAATGACCATTACTTGGCCGTTGAGGAGTTCCTCCCCTTATGCTATATATTGGAGTGGACGGAAAAAGGGCCAGAAAAATGAGACAATACATATAAACACAGAGAGAAACAATACCTGCACCAAGCAATTTAAGCACTTCATCTTTATTTTACTAAACTATAATCCCCCAGGAGCTCTCAACTTTGCTCTCTTGGTGACTCGAACTCGTAACCTTCGGGTTGAAAATGAAAGACGCTTACCATTCTGAGCAACCTCTCTTGTCTACTGAACTATACTTTATTCTATGACATAAACATTAAAAAAATATTCGTCTTTTCCCAATTTCCCATCATTTTCTCTTCCTTTTTGAGTTTCTTTTTGGCTCCAAACCATCTTCTTAATGATTAGTTACTTTGTAGATTACACAATCTCATTTAAACATGAATTTGTTGAGAAAAATCCAAGATTGTCACACATAGTTTTTCGACTTCAAAGTCTCACTAAATTAAAAAATAAGGTTAATTCTTCTATATTTTCTTCATTGAGTGACTTTGTTCATCACTTCTTTATTTTCTCTCTTGTTTCATTTTCTTCTCATTCATGGATTCTCAATGATGAAAACCTTGGGTCTAATTCTGATCAAGAGAATGAAAAAGAACCAATTGTTCGACATCCTATTCCTATTGAACAAGTAATTGAGAAATTAGAAGAGTGAGTTTGTTTAATAAAGAATTTATGTCTATATTTTTATAACTTTTAATATTTTCCATGTTATTATTCATTTATGATGCTCTTTATGCTATCTATAATATTGTGCATTTCACTTAAAAATGAAAATTGGCTTGTCGATAATGTTTTCAATGAAAAATTCGTTGGAAGACTCATATTTCAGACATCATTTCGATGGAACATCCATCAGATTTTTTTCGGTGTGAGATCTAAGGGTTTGATATATATGTCTTAACTCATGTTGTTATATTATGTTTTCTCCGCATAGATTTTTACATGAAAAGTAACAAAAAATTCAACAACTACAACAACAACATACCCAGTATGATCCCATAAATGGGGTCTGGGGTGGATAGAATGTACGCAGACCTTACATATGTCTTTGTGGGGCAAAAATATTATTTCCGAAAGACCCTCGGCTCAAATAAAAGAAAAAGAGAAGAAAAGAAGAGAAAATAAAATAAAAAGAACAAAAAAAGTAATTCAAAGCAGATAAAAAAAGTATAGCAGTTAAGTAATAAGATACAACACAAATGGACAATAGATAATAATGTAGAGCGAAGAGTAAAAAAACTATGCGAGTACTAAATAGTGCTGCTAGTAACAAAGGCAAAACACACGGAGCAACAAATAGTAAATACATGTCTAAGAATAAGAGTGCGACAACACTCAACTACCTACTAACCTTCTACCCTACTCCTCGACTTCCATATTCTCCTATCTAAGGTCATGTCCTCTGTCAGTTGACGTTTTGTCATATCATGTCTAATCACCTCCCCTCGATTTTTCTTCGGTCTACCTCTACCTCTCCTAATTTATGCTACTGTTAACCTCTCGCACCTCCTTACCAGCGCATCCTCACACCTCCGCTTCACATGACCGAACCACCTTAGCCTCGCTTCCCTCATCTTGTCTGCCACTGATATCACTCCGACCTTACCCTGTGTAACTTCATTCCTAATCATATCTCTCCGGGTATGCCCACACATCCATCTGAGCATCCTCATATCGGCTACCTCCATCTTCTGAACATGAGCGTTACGATGAGTACAATGCTAAGAACCTTGTAAGTCCAACTCATGATCAAGTTAAAATTCCGATTCGCCTCTAATTATACTCCTGAGCAGTTTTAATCTTTTAAGTGTCAAAAGTGAGCACTTCTAATTTCCGTCAAATATGTAACAAACTCTAGCTATTCGATTTTATGAGAACTGTGGAAAAAAAATTCTACCAGAATATTAGAAAAGTTTCGTCAAATCTTAGATGCAACACCAGAAACTGCATCAGATAGATTAATCACTTCATCTTTATTTCACTAAACTATACTTTATTCTATGACATAAACATTAAAAGAAATATTTGTCTTTTCCCAATTTTCGATCAATTTCTCTTCCTCTTATTTTATTTTTCCAATTTTTCCTTTTTCAGTTTGTTTTTGGCGCCAAATCCTCTTATTAATGATCAGTAGTTACTTAGATTGCGTACTCTAAGTTCATTAAAATATTTGTCCTTGAGTCACTCTTCTTCACTTCAAAGAGTCACTAAATTAAAAAATAAGGTGAATCCTTCTATATTTTCTTCATTGGGAATTGCCTTTGTTCATCACTTCTTTATTTTCTCCCTTGTTTCATTTTCCTCTCGTTCATGAATTCTCAAAATGATGAAAGCCTTGGTTCGAATTCTTGCCAAGAGAATGAAATAGAACCAATTGATCAACATTCTATTGAACAAGTAATTGGATAATTAGAAGAGTGAATTTGTTTAATAAAGAATTTGTCTCTCTTCTTTATAACTTCTATTTTTTTTTATATTTTTACTCATTCATGATGCTCTTTATGCTATCTATAATAGATTTTGTTGTGCATCTTACTTAAACCGTGAGAATTGGCTTGTTGAAAATGTTTTTGACGAAAACAATATCGGAAATCTCATATTTCCGTCAATGTTCAAATGGAACGTCCATCAGATCTTTTTTTTTGGAGTGAGATCTATGTTGTTATATTATTTTTCCGCATAGATTTTAAATAAAATTGACAAAAATATCAAAACTATGAACTAATAATTTTAGAAGTAAGACGAGTATATTGATAAGAACCTTAAAAGTCCAACTCATGATCAAGTTAAAAACCTAATCTGCCTCTAATTATATTCCCTGACCATTTTTAATCTTTTAAATTTGACAAATGTGAACACTTCTAATTTCCGTCAAATATTTAATAAATTCTAGCTGTTATATTTTATGAGAATTGTTAAAAAAAGAAAAAGATTTAACCAGAATACCGAAAAACTTTCATCAAATCTTAGACATAACACTAAATACGCAGCCGACAGATTAAAAACATCATTTTATTTAGTAAAAGAAGTAGTTTATCTATGACATAGAGATTAAAAGAAATATTTACCTTTTCCCAATTTTCAATCATTTTCGCTTCCTCTTTTATTTTCTTTTATCCCTTTTGAGTTGTTTTTGACTCCAAAGCGTCTTATTAATGAGTAGTTATTTAGATTACGTAATCTAAGTTCATTAAATCATTTATTACAAAAATCCTATATAGTCACTCTTCTTTTGACTTTAAAGCTTCGCTTAATCCGAAAATGAGAATTGATTTTGTAGTTTGTTCATCACTTCTCTATTTTCTCTCTTATTTAGTTATCTCTCGTTCATGGATTCTCAAAATGATGAGAGCGTTGGGTCTAATTCTGGTTAAGATAATGAAGAAGAACAAATTTATCAACATTCTGTTGAACAAGTAATTGAGAAATTAAAAGAGTGAATTTGTTTAATAAAGAATTTTATGTCTCTCTTTTATATAACTTCTAATTTCTATGTTTTTTACTCATTCATGATTCTCTTTATGTTGTCTATAATAGCTTTCGCTGTGCTTCTCACTTAAAAAATGGGAATTGAGATATATATGTCTCTTAACTCATGTTGTTATATTATTATTTTTTGAAACTTTAAAAATGTAGTCATTTGAGTTTTTGTTTCGAATTTATCATGGATGTGATTATATTTTCTTGTGAAGTATCTGATTTGTTTGATTTATAGTCTTCTACTTGACAAAAAATAGAATCACATATTTCATTTCATTAACTTTTGAGAAAGTAAAACAAAAAGGTTAATAAAAGAATGATTTCTTGCCTTGTTATAAACTTTTAATCCATGTTCAACACACACTACAAAAAAAAATTCTAAATTGTAGTTAACAGGAGGATTTTTGATAATACAAATAAGATTAGCACGTATTTTTGTTGTTTAACGACATAAATTATCGATTCATATTTCTTATTTTTTCAGTGACAAATTCAATTTTTTCTCTCTTGAAAAGGATTATCAATAACCAGTTGCATTCTCTCTCTTTACCTTCCCCTCTTTTCATTTATTATTTCCCCCCTTTGTTTTGTTATTTTTTAAAATTTTAGTAAGTGATTTTATTCATTGTAATATTTTTTTTTTTCTTGATTAGGGTGTTGAACCAGATGCCAAATCCAGGAAACCATGTGATAGAAGAACTGAGTGAGGAGCTAGGGCTTGATGCAGCACAAGTCAAAATTTGGTTCTATAACAAAAGATGTTACATCCAGATTCTTATTATAAAATTTTGATGGTCACCCAAAAATTTTACTGTGTATATATAAAGGTTAAATATTTCTCTGATTATATGTTTAAATTATTGAATTTACTTGACAAAAGGAAATTTCTAGTGCACAATAAAGGGTTCATAAAATGCTAATTGGTTGCCGGTTTGACACCTGCACGTGGCACTTGAAGACTTTTTTGGTGAAATCCATGTCTTCCCAAATGTTCCTAAACAATGGTTGATTTACACAAATGTTCCCTTTTTAGGCTATCACTAAGATTTATTCCTATTTGCAAATATAGCTCTTGAACAATTACTCTTCCAAAAAATATAGACTCGGGTTTAATACTAGGTAATATATTTCTCAATCTTGCCGACAACACATTAGATTGTCGTCTAACGTTCAATAACTTATAAAATTTGAGATCATTGTCTAATATTTTATCATTAGATTTTCAGTTTGCTCAAAAAATATCTTTACGCCTGTGGTACAAAAAATGTCTATGTTTCAAAGAAATAAAAAGAAGTGCATTTACCAAAAAGTTATCCGGCAAACAAATTCTGCTAAACTACTCCCGTCAGTGTTGTCACAACAATCATGATTTGGTCACTTTTTTGTTATTTAAAGACTATCTTTCATTGTTTATTTTCTGTTTTTTTTTGGTTCAGAAGTTCAACTACTCATAATTTGGACCAATATATGTAAATTGTGATACCAAATAACACTTATTTCAGGCCCAAAAGGATATGGTAGATCATGATATTATTCATCTGGAGAACAACAGATTGCATTCAGAGAACCTGCAAATGTATTACGAGTTGACGAAACAATTTTGTGCTACTTGCAATAATTACGAGCAACAGCAAAAAGTGCTACAAGACTTGAAAAAGGAAAATATTAAATTAAGAGAAGAAGTCGACTTTCATTTCTATTAATTACTTATGTTGCTCAGACTCTTTATAAATATTGTTGCATCCGTATTGAATCCTCCAAAAATTCACTAATTTTGAAGGATCCGACACACACTCCGTAATAATATTGAAAACTCTGAATAACATAGTTAATAATTGCTATTTTGTATATACTATCACTCATATTTTTCTGTTTTCCTCCTTCTCTAACAGGTTACGCTGATATCCAATATGGTTAATCATTTGAAGGAAGACCCTGAAAAATACTTGTTATTACTCAAGCAAAATCATCTACATCACTACAATGATTCAAATGGACTAGATTTGGAGCTCAGATTGGGATATTACGATGATCCAAATGGCCTAGATTTAGAGCTCAGATTGGGATGTTCTCACAATTTTCAAGATTGAATTGGAACTAACTGAATGATATTTGATGATTGAAAAGCGAATGGTGAAAGGGTTAAGTGGTATTCAACTATAATTTTTTTAGTGTTCTCTCAAATCTAATCTAGCAACTGTTTACTTTATGTAATTTGATGGTTGGATTTTAATTATCATCTGCATAACTGTCACTTTTCTTCATATATTTACTTAAATGTTTGTTGGATTTACCAAGATCCTACTTTTTAAGTGGTTTTAGTTAACTAAAAAAAGAGTCACAACTAAGACGATTTGTGTGCCTTTTAAAAGAACTTTTTCTTTCTAAAGATATTTTTTATCTATGGTTACTTATCTCTAACGTTGAAGAAGAAAGTCATTTGCCAATAATATTTTCTGGGATCAAACTGTACTTCTGGCAAAGTTCTCTGGTCCAAAAAGATAATATTAGAAGACCCACAACCCGTGACCCGTGAACCCGTGACCCGGAACCCGGAACCCGGAACCCGGAACCGGAACCGGAACCGGAACTGGAACCGGAAATGGACCGGACCAGACGGGACGGGCGGGCGGCGACGGCGCGCGTGTGGGCTTTCGTCCTCCCTCCTTTAAACACATGGGATACCCCTTGGGGTCCCAAACCCCAAACCAATTTCGAGTCTTATATACACAACAATTCTTTCTTCCTCTACCGATGAGGGAAAATTGATCACACACCACACTTTTCCATGCTTCAAACACCTTACTTCGTGAACCAATATCTCTTTCATTTCTCAATGAAATTCGACGATTCTTAGCCCTACAGTTATCTACGTACTTAGTAGATCATGCATGTGTGAAGAACCGGATTCTCCAATATACGTAACACTAGTGTTTAAGCCGTTAAAGTTGGTCGGTCGCAACTCCCGCCAAAGGCTAATTTCCAACAATCCCCTCTTGAAAGAGATTTTGGCGCACTCACATGGTGTCTTTTCATTTACAGCAATATTTCAGCGGACCGATGTTGCATAAGGAGAGGTAGCTTCAGCTTTGAACCTTTCATAGTTGAATACCATCGGACTTACTTACTGCGCCGTGAACGTGATGTCTTGAACCGTCAGTGTTTAGTGTAAGCCAAGTCAATGGTACCAACACAACAAATTCCCTTACTCTCTTCTTCGTAATGTTTTGTCCGTTTTGGCCATGGACAACGTCTTGGATTCTTAAGTGCGTTCATTTTGAGGCGGCCCGTCCTCACACTTAAATAGGTGGTCTCCTACAAGGTATCCTACTATACCCCACTTCATAAGTGTTAGAAACCATTAAAAGTTTCCAAAAACCTAACCTCAACTGCTGAGGATCATTACAGGTTTTGAAAACTTAACATTTACCCATACTGCAGATAGCACTTAACGTCTATCGCGGGAACGACTTTGGATTTAGTGTTTCTTTTCAGAAATCACTATCCGAAGTGCTCATGCTTCCACTGAAGCGATCAATTGAACCTTTACAGCTTAGTTTTCCCATTGAACCAAATTACTAGGATCTCCAGTTCGTAAGGTTGGGTTACCACTGTATTGGTCCTTATATTTTGGGTTTTAAGCCCATTCCCCTAGACAGGCAAGCCATCTGATCCTTGAGTAAGCCCTTAGTCAATGGGTCTGCTATATTATCCTTTGACTTAATATAATCAATGGATATTATACCCGTGGTGATCAGTTGCCTAACGGTGTTATGCCTCCGTCGAATATGACGAGACTTGCCGTTGTACATAGTATTCTGTGCCCTTCCTAGAGCCGACTGACTGTCGCAGTGGATCATTCGGGTTTGTTCCAACATGGAACATCCTCTAAGAAGTCATGAAGCCACTCAGTTTCTTCTCCTGCTTTGTCTAAAGCGATAAACTCCGATTTCATCATGGATCGGGCGATACAAGTTTGCTTAGAGGATTTCCAATACACAGCCCCACCACCAATTGTAAATATATACCCACTGGTGGACTTGGTGTTCTTTATATCAGATATCCAGTTTGCATCACTGTACCCCTCTAGTACAGCTGGATATATCGAATAGTGTAACCCAAAATTTAACGTGTATTTCAGGTATTGTAATACCCGATTCAACGCCTTCCAGTGATTATCACTCGGATTACGGGTGAACCTAGCCAACTTATTGACTACGTAAGCAATATCAGGTCGCGTGCAGTTTGTTATATACATCAAACTACCGATCACTTGTGCATATCGCTCCTGGTATACAAGTGCACCAAGATTTTTATCAAGCTTTTGATTTGTATCCATTGGTGACGCTATCGGTGAACTGTCTAACATCTTGAACTTTCTCAAAACATCCTCGATGTAGTGAGACTGAGATAAGACCAGTCCGTCAGACGTCTTAGATATTTTAATCCCTAGGATGACATCTGCGATACCCATATCCTTCATGTCGAAGCATTGTTTCAACATGTTCTTAGTCTCTAGGATTACCCTAGGACTGCTTCCTGTGATCAACATGTCGTCTACATACAGGCATATCATAACAAATGAGTCAGAGTTACCTTTCGTGTAAACACATTTATCACACTCATTAATGGCGAACCCCTTCGATAGTAGAGTACTATCAAATTTTTCGTGACATTGCTTCGGGGCTTATTTTAGTCCGTACAGAGATTTGACAAGCCGACAAACTTTCTTCTCTTGCCCTTGAACCACATACCCCTCGGGTTGGTCCATATAAATTTCTTCTTCCAAATCACCGTTTAGGAAGGCTGTCTTAACATCCATCTGGTGTATCTCAATGTAACGCAAAGCTGCGATCGCAATGAATGCCCGTATGGATGGCATCCGGGATACCGGAGAGTAGGTATCAAAGTAGTCAAAGCCTTCTATCTGCCGATAGCCCTTGACTACCAACCTGGCCTTGTACTTGTCTATAGATCCATCTGCCTTGTATTTCCGTTTGAGTATCCACTTACAACCCAACGGTTTATTTCCCGGAGGAAGATCAACCAACTCCCAAATATGGTTATGCAGAATGGAGCCTATTTCACTCTCAATAGCTTCTTTGCAGAACGGTGCTTCTGGAGTTAACAACGCCTTAGCAATTGTCGTTCATCATTAACCATATAAGCTACAAAGTCAGGACTGAAGGATTTATCCTTCCTGGCCCTTTTACTTATCCTTAGATCCATCTTTGGAGTCTCCAAGTTCTGAGAATCTGGAACACTAGATTCCGGATGTTCAGCCACCTCGAGATTCGCTAGATCTGAACCATCTAGATCCGGGCAGTCAAGTACTCCCGGTTCTTGAGAGCTTTGTGCATAACTTCGTTTGCGAGAGGTTATGTCTTTTTCCTTTCTAGGAAAGGTATATTCAAAGAATAAAGCATTCCTTGATTCCATAATTGTACCCTGGTGGATATCTGGAATATATGACTTATGCACTAAGAAGCGATAAGCACTACTGTTATTTGCATATCCGATGAATATGCAATCTACAGTCTTAGGCCCAATCTTGACCTGCTTTGGCTTGGGTACTTCAACCTTTGCCAAACAACCTCACACCTTAAAATACTTGTAGGTGGGTTTCTTTCCTTTCCATGATTCATATGGAGTTTTGTCCTTACCCTTATGTGGGACTCTGTTAAGAATCGTATTAGCGATAAGGACGGCTTCTCCCTACATGTTTTGGGAAAGTCCGGAATTGATAAGCAAGGCATTCATCATTTTCTTTAATGTGCGGTTCTTACGTTCCGCCACACCGTTTGATTGAGGTGAGTATGGAGCCGTCGTTTGATGAATAATGCCTTCTTGGGCACAGTATTCCTCAAATGGCGCTACATATTCTCCCCCTCTATCGCTACGAATGGATTTAATCCGTATGCTCAGTTGGTTCTCAACTTCTGCTTTGTAACGTCGGAACGCTTCAAAGGCTTCATCCTTACTCTTTAACAAGTAAAGGTAACAATACCTTGTGCTATCGTCAATGAAAGTCACAAAGTACTTGTTCCCTCCTCTAGTTTGTGCGAACTTCAAATCACATATATCTGTGCGAATAAGTTCTAGAGGAGCGGTATTCCTTTCAACGGATCAAAAAGGAAGCTTGGTGAGTTTTGCCTCTACGCACACCTCACATTTATGCTGAGGGTTTCCGTCGATAAACGGCAACAACTCCATCTTTACCAGCCTTTGAATAGACTTGTAGTTAACGTGTCCTAATCTATGATGCCATAAATTAGAAGACTCAAGCAAATAAGAAGAAGGTTCAACTTTATTTCCTTGACGCAATACAGACATGGCATTCACTTTGAAGAGGCCTTCACAGACGAAGCCTCTCCCTACAAATGTGCCATTTTTAGTGAGTACAAACTTATTGGATTCAAACACTAGCCTAAAACCAGCATTAACCAATAAAGGTCCAGAAACTAAATTTCTTCTAATTTCTAGGACGTGCATCACTTCCTTCAGAGTGAGTTCCTTGCCGGAAGTCATCTTCAAGACCACCTTTCTAACCCCCAGCACCTCCGAGGAAGCGTTGTTGCCCATGAACAACTTCTTGTCAGTAACCGGAGTGTACGTGGAGAAGGCATCTTTGTTGGAACAGATGTGTCTTGTTGCACCTGTGTCCACACACCACTGCATCGGATTCTCAACCAAGTTGGCTTCTAGCACCACGGCCGAGAAATCCTCAATCATGTCATCCAGGAGCGTGTCCTTAACGACGTTAGCTTGCGCCTTGCCTTTCGACTTGGCTTTCTGTTGTTCCTCAGTCTTGAGCTTGCGGCATTCCTTGATCCTATGACCAGGTTTCCCACAGTGATGACAATTACCTCCGAACATATCCGCTGCGGGGGCTTTGCCGTCTTTCTGGAACTTCCGCTTCTTGCTTGAGTTCCCTTTGGCCTCAGCCAGATTTGCCTTTGCCTCAGCAGTTTGTCTGCCCCTAGGTAAGGCCTTCTTGTTATCTTCCTGGATTTGCAGTTTGATAACAAGCTCTTCAAAGGTCATCTCCTTTGTCTTGAGGTTCAAGTAACTCATAAACTCATTTCATGAAGGAGGTAACTTTTCAATCAACGATGCAACCAAAAATTGCTCGTTTGGTTTCAGTCCTTCCAAATCCAGGTGATGTATAATCATCTGGAATTCCTGGACTTGGGACATCACTGTCTTACTGTCCACCATTTGGAATTTTAGAAATTTTCCAACGGTGAACTTCTTAGTACCCGCATCTTGTGCGTTGTACTTCTTTTGCAGTTTTTCCCACAGCTCTTTGGCAGTGCCAACGGTGTAATAGACCGTGTAGAGAGGGTCTGCTAAGCAGTTCAGTATGTAATTCTTGCACATGAAATCGCTATGATTCCATGCGTCACGAACCATCTTTATGTCATTAATTACATGGATACCAAGGCCCCCTTCACCCGTTTCATTAGGCGAAGAGTCCATTTCATCTCCAGCTTGTGGAGGATCTTCCGTAAGGAACCGGGCCATGCCCATAACTGTTAAGTAGAACAACATCTTTTGCTGCCATCTCTTAAATTCTGATCCCATGAATTTTTCAGGGCGATCATGGTGGTGTGAGGAAGAAGGTGTAGCACCAAGCAATCGGGAAGCGGCGTTATTCTTGCTTTGAACGATGGCAGCAGCGGCATTGAAAGCGGCGATGTTACTACCTTGGCGATGGCAGTGGCGGGGAAGGCAGCAACGTTGCCTCGAGAGGCATCAGCAGTAGCAGCAACATCGGTCATATTTTCAGCCATGTTCTTGCAGTTACCGTAAGCAAAATATTGTCTTAAGTTGTTGGGTTTACAAAGGATTGCAGGAAACAAAAATTACAAGTAACTGCAAAGTAATTCAAGAACTGAAAATTACAATAGAACAACAAAACTGAAATTACAATTTTGTTGAAGAAGAAAACTGGAAATTGTTTTTGCTGAGTCGAGTGTGGCACTCTGTCCTTAAGACAATATTGCCCCGTATGTATCATTTATACGTCCTGGACAATTCGTCTTCCAAGATAAAACATCAATGGAACAATTGAGCAAAGAAAACTCAAGAGCTACCGTGAAGAATATTGAGTAACGAAATGATGCTTGAAAGTTGTAAGAAGAAACTGTTTTTCTGCTTGTGTATTTTCGTGTATATCAAGTGTTTCTCAACAATGGTGCAAGGGGTGTTTATATAGGTGAGGGAGGGTTGTTTGACTGCCTCCATAACAACCATTATTGGCCAAATAATGACCATTATGGACGTAGTAAAGCCACCAACATAAATGGTGAGAAAGACCAACGGATTGGCCATTATAGGAGGAGTAATTCAGCCAAAATAAATGGTTGAATTAGTCTTTGACGTTTATTACTTCCCAAATTTCGACTTTTGGAAACTTCAGACCAAACTGGACCAGAATTCGTCCAAATATCCTGAAACTTCTGGGATCAAACTGTACTTCTGGCAAAGATAATATCAGAAGACCCGGACCCGGACCGGACGGGCGGGCGGCGGCGGCGCGCGTGTGGGCTTTCCTCGAACCGAAGCACATCTAGGTCCTCCCTCCTTTAAACACATGGGATGCCCCTTGGGGTCCCAAACCCGAAACCAATTTCGAGTCTTATATACACAACAATTCTTTCTTCCTCTACCGATGAGGGAGAATTGATCACACACCACACTTTTTCATGCTTCAAACACCTTACTTCGTGAACCAATATCGTTTTCATTTCTCAATGAAATTCGACGATTCTTGGCCCTACGGTTATCTACGTACTTAGTAGATCATGCATGTGTGAAGAACCGGATTCTCCAATATGCGTAACACTAATGTTTAAGCAGTTAAAGTTGGTCGGTCGCAACTTCCGCCAAAGGCTAATTTCCAACACTATGCACCTGACGATATATAGATTTTTAAATCTAATTGGAGTTTAAGTTTTGTATATTGTAGTCATTGTATCTAAAAAGAAGTTTTTACTATGCTTAAACAAGAAAATGCTTGACAATTTTTAAAGTTGATAGAAACTTTTTTGTTGTTTCCTTGAATGGTTATTTATTGATGAGATTTTACATGCAACGTCTTGCGAGTTGCGAATTCAGGACGAAAATAATTTTCATCAATAATCAAATTCTGACATTTTGTTTATACAATCGTTACACTTGCTTTATCATTTGAATATAGAAATAATTGCGTGGACTTTAACATTGACCTTACCTTCTATATTGGTGGCCAAAATATGATATATGAAGAATGGGAACTTAAGGCTTACTGTTTCTTATGAACCTACCTCTAGAATACGCAACCCAGTCTACTATATCAAGTATGTCGCTCACCTTAACTAAATGACTCATATATGTTATTCGTAAAATGAAGGGTTTAAATAATGCAACATGGTAAAATTTGATAGTAGTAGAGTTATGTTATGACATATACGATCAAAAATGATAATGACGGTAACATTTGCGGTCCAACCTTGCTAAATAATGAAGATGAATGGTGCTATATTCACCTGGAATTTGCTTTCGATACAGTAGAAATTAGAAACAGACAAATTGAAAACTTGTTTTCAAACTGGATTCCATCAATATTTTTGGTACCATCTCTAGCACATAATCAACATTCTCCATAGTTTATTAATCATGAACACAAATTAAGCGTAGTACGCTATTCTTTTACTGACAAAAAATTAAAACAGGATTGTTATCAGTGATCAAAATCGTAGAGACGCGACACCCTTGGGCTAACACTAAAATCAAATCTTAATCATGGAGGTTTTAGTTAACAAATCTACCCAAACTTGGCAGTCTACTAGTAGTAACTTTTAAACCTGTAAACATGATTAGACAACCACGACGACATGGACAAATAATATTAATTATATTAACAACAAAAACAATAGTATAAATAGTACTAATACTAGTAATTAATGATGACGATGACCACAATAACAACATTAAAAATTAAAAAATATAACCTAAGCTATTCTTTTAACAGTTCAAATTCATAGGAAAAATTTAAAACCTTGAATTTACAAAGAACTCAGAGTGGCCCTTATAATATATGTTCATCCACATTTTGGAAAGTAGTTATCAAAATTCAAAATTTGTTAATCAAAGTGTCTCGATCATCACCTCATTAGAATAGGTTCAAAATCAATTATCTCATGAATTTTAGCAACAAAATAAATTTCTTACCACTTTCTAACATATTTCAGAACTCATTAAATTCGGATAACAATAATATGGACTTCAAATATTAGATTTGGTAAGGACATTATGAGAACAATCTATTTAAAGGGCTTTTCCCCTCTTGTGAGAAGCAAGTGATACAGCTAACAAAAATAAATCAATTATTTATCTTTATTTTGCTCCATATTTCTGATGAATGGCTTCTCCAAATCGAGAACTTGACTGGTGAGTTCTTTTCCATGTCTCTTTTTTTCCTCCTTCAATAAAGAAACATAAATTAGCTATAAAATTCATCATCAATCTGTCACTATAAAGTTCGTAGCTAACAATGGCTTTTTAAAATTCCGGCGTTAAATAGAACTAGCGACGAATTTTTATGGTTAGCGATAGATGTTGTCCGCCCGCAATTTTTTTTTGTGTGTGTAACATATATGTTAAATTGTTATTTATTTTATAGTCTTGTGAAGTTTTTATGGTGCTTACAATTTTTAGCGAGTGGGAGGTGGATAACGGAGAACTTGAAATTGAAAATGAAATGCTAATCCGCAAGAACAAATTGCTGAAAGAAAGGATGATGAATCGAATTTGCCCTACTTGCAATATCAAAAAGTTGCTTGAGCAGAATGCTCTATTGAAAACGGAGGTCAGCTTTACACTGTCAGTACATATAACTTAAATCATATTGATTATTAACTTTATGTCTTTTTTTTTTGCAGCTCGAAATGTGGTCGCGTATTGTCCAAATTGAGAAGGAAAAACATGAAAAAAAGTAGAGTTGGCCCTTGGAACTTCCAGTGAGATTGCATGGTACCAACATACTGTTTCAGTAGTTTAAAAATAAAGTATTTGTAGCTCTCTCTGGAAGGGTAATTTTACTCTTATAATTAAGTTCATCAAATTCTAGTGGCACTCTAGTGCTCATTTTCAGATTTATGGGCTATCATTTTTATCTTATCTTTGATGAAATCTATCAATGTTTTATTGAAATTATCTTGTATCTATATCTATATTATATTAAAAGTATAAACTTCTAAACTTGAAAGTTAAATTACTAAAATACTCTTCTAAATAAATTAAATGACTTATTTAAATAAAGATGAACTTATTTTTTATGAAAAGGTGTTTTCAATACTAAAGAATACCTCTATTCTTGAAAAGGTACATTTATTGTTTGTTGAATCTCTATAAATACCTATCCTTCTTCGCAGAAAATTCACACCAAAAATTTTAATTTTGTCATTCCATATAATGCAAATCATAAACATTTGTGATAACCCGGCAATGTCATCAAAATATATACAATTAGTGAATCTAATTGTAATGCAACTATCGATTTTGGAAGGTTTCATCTCAAAGAATTTCCCCTACACTATTTGAAGAAATATTTTCATCACTAGCATTTTATATTAATTCCAACTTCATTTACTTTTTTGAATAGCAATATTCACTCGACCAATTCATTAGGCAATGGCTCCTTGTATAATATTTTCTACACATAGACCTGGATGTGGCCAAATGTGACTATTATGATATATCATAGTAATTATTTATCCCAAGAGTCCTCAAAATCATTGAAATACGAGTAAGTCCACAATCTCATATATGTAAATGGTTAATTTTTGGAATTTTATAAAATAATTCATGCAGATTGTATCTATTTGTGTGTGTGTTTATTTTAATTGATCACTTGTGATATTTATTTTTTATACTTTCTTTTCACATAAAATGAGTCACATTTGATGTATTCGTCATATTTTTAAGTTATGATCATAGCTGGTAGATAAATTACTATAATGAGTATCAAGAAAGTTAAGAGAATGAGATTATTACTCAAGTTATTTAATCCTTCATAATATGGGTCTTCTTTGAATATAAATCATAAATACTATCCGCAGTCATATCAGATCATAAGACACTATTCAATGTTATTATAACTCAATGCATCAAACCAATATTTGAACTGTAACAATTCTTATAACATTATGGATAATAATTATTTTTTTCGTTAGATTTATCTCTTTTTTGTACGTGTTTGTCATGATTTTGTATGTGTAATGTTTTTAGCGTAATCTTTCTTTCAGATATCGTGTATAAAATTTCTTATCCTATATAAATAAAATAACGTGATCAATAAAGATATTAAAGAAATTTTAAATATAAATAATTATTATTAACATTCGTACTTCGACTTACTTTTGTTTAGTTCAAAAGATATCATAATTCATATTATAGAACTACTGATAGCAGTGGATTGCTAATAAAGCAGTGGCTTCAAGATTATCACAAAACAAGTCTTGCATTTTGTACAAACTGAACATTGAGAAAGCATATGATCATGTGAATTGGGAGTTTCTTCTTAGAACCCTAAAGCAAATGAGTTTTGGGGAGAAATGGATTAGGTGGATCATGTTTTGTTTGTCCACTGTCAAGTTCACCATTCTTATCAATAGTGCCCCCGAAGATTTTTTTGACGCTTATAGAGGGATTAGACAAGGAGATCCTTTGTTTCATTTCCTATTCATTCTTGCCATGGAGGGTCTAAACAACATGATCAAAGTATCCAAATCAAATAGGTGGATTTCAGGTTTAGATGTAGCTAGAGGAGGTGAACGGAGTTTGGAGGTGTCCCATCTTCAATATGCAAACAACACTTTAATTTTTTGTGATGTAGAGGAGGAGCATGTTAAGTATCTGAGACTCATTCTGATCTACTTTGAAGGAATCTCAGGACTTCACATCAATTGGAGGAAAAGTTATATTTATCCGATTAACTTTGTCCCTCACTTGGAGTTGCTGGTTTCAATTTTAGGGGGTGAAGTGTGTGAGTTACCTACAATCTATCTTGGGATGCCACTGGGTGCAAAGTCAAAATTCCAAGAGATAAGGGATGCAGTTTTGGAGAAGTGTGAAAAAAAGATGTGCAGATGGAAATCTCAATATTTGTCTCTAGGAGGCAGGCTTACTTTGATTAATGCAGCGCTTGATGCTTTACCAACTTACATGTTATCTTTGTTCCCTATCACTTCTTGAGTGGTTCAAAGGCTAGATAAAATCAGTAGATCTTTCTTCTAGTAAGGGAACAGTGACAAAGAAAACTCCCCTTAGACAAGTGGAAAGAATTGATTACTTGCAAAAAAACAGGGTGATCTTGACATTAAAAATATGAAGAATCATAGTAAGGCATTGTTAAACAAGGAAATATACCGCGATATACACTGAATATACAACAGTGTATATCACAGGCAAATGGAGCAAAGCAGTAGTCCAGCCCACTGGCAGGCAGTAGCCCAGCCCACTGCCAGTCACGGGAGCCAGCCCACTGGCAGGCAGTAGCCCAGCCCACTGCCAGTCACGGGAGCCAGCCCACTGGCAGTCCACAGAAGCCCAATAGCGGACAGATTACAGAATGTAATCTTGTATATATGGAACATATATTTGATGTATATTGTAATGTATTTGTTACCTAAATTAGGATGATACACCTACCATAATTGTATAGTTAGAATTATGGTAGAATAAGGTTTTTAGAATAGAATAGGAATAGGATTCTCCTATTTTGTAACTTGTATAAATACCTTCTCAATTAATGAAAATAATCAAGGGGATTATTTCTTTCAGGCATTAAAGTTGAAGTGGCTATGGAGGTACTCAAAGGAGCCTCAATCTATTTGGGTAAATGTGATCAAGGTAAAGTATAGGGAATTGGATAGCTAGGTCATTAGATGAGGCAAATAATCCATATGGAGTGTCCTTATGGAGGTCTATCAGATTCTGGTGGCCTTTCTTGAAAAGATATTATGTTATTAGAGTTCACGATGGTAACAAAGCACTCTTTTGGAAAGACAAGTGGTTGGGCAGTAGGAGCTTGCAAGATTCATTTCCTGATCTATTTATTATGGCTCAACATTAGAATAAAATAATGTCTGAGATGTGGTCACCTCAAGACTGGGAGTTAATTTTTAGGAGAATGATGAATGACTGGGAAATCCCTAGGTTGATTGAATTTTATAGCTTTCTGGAAACTTTACAAGGGATGCAAGATAGAGAGGATTGTTTGTGGTGGACTGGACACACCAAAGGATAGTATATGGTGAAAATTGGGTACAAGATTATGAATACAATAGAGTCACAGACTTTTAATTGACCTTGGAAACATATCTGGAAAGTAAAGATACCACACAAGGTTGCTTGCTTTACTTGGTTGCTAGCAAAGCATGTTGTGCTAACACATGAGAACCTGATGAAGAAAGGCATCACCGTAGACTCAAACTGTTGTTTATGTGGGACTGAAGTTGAAACTATAGGACATTTATTCCTACATTGCAAGGTCACAAGTCAGCTATGAAAGATTTTTCGCAATCTCAGGGGCATCTCTTGGACAATGACTAGCAAGATTGTTGAGACTCTTTTTAGTTGGGAGGAGGCTGGGATTGGCTGCAAAGAGCAGAAGAAACCATAGGATCATCCCAGCAAGTATATGGTGGACAATCTGAAAATAAAAGAATGCTAGATGTTTTGAGAATATAAGTAGTACAATTCAGATGATCAAGCTCAAGTGTGTTATGCTACTTTATTTTTGGTGTACAAATGCATACCCTGAAGATACAGATACAATCCTAGATGTTTTAGAGTCTTTTTAGGATTGTAATTAAGCTTCAGTGGCTCTTGTTTAAATTTCTTTTTTCCTTACTTTTCTCTTGTAAAGGGGTTTTCAGTACTGGTCTATACTACAAAATGTTACATGTTTTAAAAAAACTACTGATAGAAATAGTTAATATATAAATTTATCAAAATAATGATTTTTTTAACTAAATAGATAATAAAAAAAGACAGTCTGATGCACAAAGCATCCCGTAGTAGCTGAATTCGGGGAAGGGCCACGTTAATAGTTATTATCTATTAACTAAATAGATAATAACATAGAATTAACTAAAAATATGTAGCAAGATTCTCGAATTAAAGGGATGAGACTGAAATACCACCGATTTACTAATTAGAGATCTCATGATGAAGGTCAGTGTGATAACAACAAGCTGCCCAACAATCTGAGAAGTATCATACCTTTTCTTATTATCTTACTCCCGTCGTGATTAATTTTAATGTACTTAATGTATAGGTAGCGAAGAGAACAAGATCTGAATGAATTTAGCAACTTATGCCAGCTATGTACACATCTCCTTGATAAAATAAAAGTTTTGTAGTACATAATTTGGAATACATGTGTAGCGCATGTGCCGAGTGACTAGTCTGTAAAAAGGTATGAAAATGAAATGAAGAAAAAACCAACAAAAATAAAGATACAAAATACATCGGGTACTTCTACAATTTAATTATTAGTTCAACGAAAACAGTTAGAGAACTATTCCATAAGAGATTTGGGTGACTGATATATATCGAATTCTAAAAATAAAATACAAATTATGAAAGTATATTTATGTCCTAGAGATAATCTGTATTAGGACAAATGTACTTCATACACATTCATATTATTATTAATGGAGATTAATATTTTGGCATTTGCAATTATTAAATTATTATTTGATTGTTTGTAATTATTCATTAATATGCATCCCTTGAGCTTACGTCGTCATTAATAGAGTGAGATATTAATGATAGAGCGTAACTCTTAAAATAGCCTCGACTAATGATCATCGAGAATGGGATATCGATGATATGTGATAAGTCGACATGTGGTCTGCATCACATCCTTAGAGGATGTAGTATGTCTCACCTGCTACGAGTAATGGTTACTCGTGATGGACACATGGATACTTTGGAAGTATTGGTATACCCTGCTGATATAATGTTTGTTATACTTGTCTAAAGTATGATCAGCGTGTGGGAGATAGAAGTCCTTAGACTTGAGGTCAATACGCGCCTTGTCTACAAAGTAATGTACTTTGATCTCATCCTAAGCTCAAATACCTTATAGGTTGAGATACGGCTTGTATTGAGTACATTACGATGTGGATTGAAGGTGGTAGTTGAGCCAAGATTAGAATTCATTCCTCGAATGTATATTCGAGAGAACACTCGGATTCTTAGTGATATTAGGTTGACTAAGTCGCTGGCCAACGCAATAGACATATTTAGAATATGGTCTAGTCATCAACTAATATAGATGAGATACAATGATTAAGCCATTTGGATAGACACTTGACAAATCTTAAGCTTGACCGGGTGTGTCGTGAATGAAAAGATTTTATCTTACCACATAAAGGTTAAGTTTACTGGATTCACGTAAACGTACTTCACATATTTAGTTCATCTTCCGGCGCCGTCTAGGAGTTTCGTGTAGACCTTAATTTGATTAATGTCGATATGAGAAGGTCTGTAGGGTCACACTATGTCGATTGTCCGTTTCGATCTAAGGATGTATTGAGGGAGTAATTAAATGTTCGACTTGGAATCGAGATATTTAAATGAATAATGATTGTTTTAATTAAATCAAAATTGGATTTTGGATTTAATTAAGAATGCACAGAAAATAAATCGAGACAGTGCAGGTGCACGTCGAGCGCCGCGGCGCCCATACCCTAGGTCTGTGGCGCCTCTGCATCGATTTTTGGGTCAGGCCCAAGGTCTAACCCTAATCCGGTGTTGACCTAATTTTCAACTATAAATAGAGACATTCCCTTTCATTATTAATACACCAATTCTGAAAAAACATTCTAAGCCTTAGAGACTTAGAATCAAATACTCTCGAACCTCTACAGGATTTCCTAGCTTTCCGAAAGAGAAGTACATTGAAGCTTGGAACTTGCAATCGGAAGGGCAACCATGTGTGCACCTTATAGTAGATAAAGATTTCAGATTATTATAACTTGTAAGTAAATGTTTTATGTTACAAGTTTTATTGTTGTATAACCATATCATAAATTATTATTGAGGTAAGTAAGAAACAAAACTTTTAAACTTCCGTTGTGCCTTACGTATGTGTTTTGAACCCAATAAAATCCTACAAATTAAACATGCTACAGAGATATATAAAGGAACAAAACTATATCGAATTCCATAAAGTATTGTAACACTTGAGATTTCAGTAGCAAACAAACAAAATTGTTCATTATATTTATTTAACTTTTTGAGGCAATTTTACATTCACTACAAACGTGCAAAACATACTCGTTAAATCTAAATCTGGTAGCTCCGTTAGATATTGAGATCGAGTGCATTACCTTGTTTGATATAAAGAACTCGCAATGACACATCTCGACTAATATCTGATGGTGTGTGGTGTATACTTTCTTTTTTGTTAAAAATGGTTTCAAATGGCATTTCTACACAGATAATTAAAGGAATTAATTGATTTTTTTAAAAAAGGAAGAGTTAATAGTTAAAAACACATTTTTTGGAAATTTTTTATCTGAACTATCAGGCGGTTGCATTTTCTACCTGAACTATCACCAACTATTTATCAAAATAGTAGGAGAGATATTCTTTTGTATATTAAATTGATTAGTCGTTTTTTCATTGTTATGAATGAAAGTAGCCTCTTGAAAGATATAGATGAAAAATTAGCAAAGTATGCGTGAGACCCATAATAGGAGCATGTAAGTCATGAATTGGTTAAGGAAAATAAATATAGTGTTTCTTTCGTCTCATTATATGTGATATTGTTTGACTCGATATAAAATTTAAAAACAAAAAAAAAGAATTTATTTTAATTTATGACTATAAACCATTTCATTACTAGTACTCCGTAGTTTCCCATTATAACTCTAAAATTAAAGTAGTGCGGGACGATGAATTAATACTCAAACCATGTGGACAAGGTGCTTGATGAAAACCCCCAAAGAAATAAATCTGATCTAATGAAGCGTACAACAATCCAATGCAGAATCAGGATTTTCACGGATGGATATCAAAATATTAAGAAATAAATTCACAAAAAGAAGTCACTTAGATTTAATATCTACTGTATATACCTATTTAGCCATATATATTATTCTCTTTTTTAGTAATTTTTTTCACTTTTTTCAAAAATTAATGTTTGGTCATGGGAATTCCAATATATCTTTCAAGTTGTATTTGGAATTTGAAAAACAACCAAAACTTTATTTTTACGTTTTTTACTTTTTGTTTTTGGTTGTTGCTTTTGTGTTTCACTTTTTAAATTTTATCCTACATTTTTTATTTATATAAATTTCCCCATTTAATTCAGTTGATCGGGAAATATTACATGCTCGGCGGAAACAGATTGTTCACACAATGTGTGAGAATTATATTAAAGAATAGTTATTACTACTTTAATTTTTAGTAATAATGAATCTTTGTAATAATATTTAGAATTGACAAAATGTAATACTATATAGTAGCTTGTAGGCGAAAAGAAACGCACTGGGTCATTTTAGTTCTGTAGCTCGTATGCATCAGTGAACAAGTCCATTCTCGTGATTAATAACAATACATGTTGAGGATCCGAATAAACTTGATTATATTATCGAATTAAAGAATGTCTATATAAATCATACTTAATGTAATTGAAAGTGATTGACGGACAGTGTTTACGCACTAGTTATGTTTATTAATTTTTTGAGTGGTTTTGCTAATTTTTAAAAATTGGGGGTATAAATCATATTTCACATATTTAAGAAAAAGTACATTCCAATAACCAAATAATATTTGCAAAAACTATGCACAAACACAACTCCAACTTCAAAATTTTAAATAAAGTGAAATATTTTTAATTTCTATGGCCAAACACTATTTAGTAATTTTGACTTGATACATATAATGTAATTTTCTGACGACAGAGGTTTGGATGAACTTGTTCACCCCTAACTCCGCCCTGCTAATCAACATGTGACGCGACATCAGGTTTTAATTCGATCATTTTACCGAATATCTCCTAATAATTCAATGTTACCTTTTTGGATGAGAGCCCCCCCCCCCCCTCCCTCACGAAATCGCGTTACGCACATTTCATATTTTAAAGTATAAAAGATAGAAGTCTCCGATGAATAAATTCAAGTCTAACTTATATACATGATAATGTAAAGATTTTACACTATTAGAGACCACTTTTACCCTTTGCAGTAGGTAACTTGGATTAACACTAAAATCAAATCCTTGTCATGGAGTTTCGTAGTTAACAAATCTATCCAAATCACGACTAAAAAAATACTATTTTCCAACGGAAAAATATTCAATGGCTATTTTCCACTAAATTTCGGTTGAAAAAACCTAAATATAAGTGTTTTTGACTTGATTATTTCCATAATCAAAATAAATATTTTATATTTAGGTCGTAAATATTCTTAGTATATTCTACCATAATTGTAGCCTAAATTAAGTCTTGTAAATATGTATATAATATTGTATTCAAGGAATGAAATGATCACGGAAAATATTTCCTTCATGGTATCAGATCCAGACTCATTCTAATTCTTTGTTCACCGATGTTGGGCCCCCAAATTATATTATCCACGCTCCAGTTAACAAGGTCTGATCGTGCGGAGGAGTGTTAAGAGTCTCACATCGGATATGGAATGAGAACATAGACTTGGACAATTCTCACCCTACAAGCTAGCTTTTGGGGTTGAGTTAGACCTAAGATTCATTCTTTACATGGTATCAAGAGCAAAAAATTAACTCCCCTAGCCCTAACCCTAAACACTCATTTCGGCAGCCACCTTCTCAAGGCCGAAACAACCAATCCTAATTAGGGTTCTTCAGCGGCCACCCTCTCAAAACCATCAACCCTAATTAGGGTTCTTCCTATTTACCTCCCCAAGCCGAAACCATATTGGGTTCTTCATCCTAAACTCTATTTCGGCCCTTTCCTCCACAATCCTCCTCATTTTTTCGTAATTCTCGATTGCCAATGGTTGACCAAAAAAATTTTCATCCGGCTCTTGCCGTCAACAACGTCAAGAACTTCATTCCTGTTATTTTCGAGATGGAAAAAGGGTCATATTCATCTTGGACGGAGTTATTCAAAACTCATTTCCGCGCATACCAAGTCATCGATCATATTCTCCCTCCCAAACCTCACTCAGGTGTCACAGAGAAAAACACGAATATGGATTTATGGTCTCGCTTGGATGCTATAGTCCTTCAATGGATTTATGGCACCATATCAAACGATATTTTGCACACCATATTGGAATCGAATTCGACGGCGCAACAAGCATGGAAGCGGTTGCAAAATATTTTTCAAGATAACAAGATTTCTCGAGCGGTTTATCAAGAAAATCAATTCACAAATGTCAAAATGGATGATTTTCCAAACGTCTCCGCATATTGTCAAGAGTTGAAAATGCTTACTGATCAACTATCAAATGTTGGTGCATCGGTGATGAATCAAAGGTTAGCTCTCCAATTAATTACGGATTTGAATGAACAATATGATGGTATTGCTACGTTCATTCAACAAAGTAATATGTTACCACCAATTTTTAGGCTCGTTTGAGATTGATTCTGGAAGAAACCCAAAAACTAAAACAGGCAGCAAATAATGTTGGCATCGCCCTCTTTTCCTCCAACACGTATACCGATGATTTTGGCCCTCAAAATTCTGGTTCGGGAAGTGGTACAAATCGAAACAACAATGGACAAAAATAAAGTCAAAATCATAACAATAACAAAGGAAAAAATAATTGTGGAAGGTGACGAGGTCGTGGTGGCGGACAACAATCCGGTGGCGGAAACAATCGCGCCGCCAGGGCGAATCGACCCCACCGTTTGCCGCAACATAAGCGGGCGGCGCGGGTGGCATTCCACCGTGGGCCGGGCAGCCGCATGGATCGCCCTCCTGCCGTATCCCACGGCATCGTGGGCTAGGCCACCTCCACCTACTCGATAGCTTGGGGTTCTTGGTAGTTGTCCGCAACAAGCATTTGCAGCCCATGGACCATCTCCTTCGAGTTATGTTCCGACGGACATCGAGCAAGCCATGCACACTATGACTCTCAATGTTCCCGACGACAACTGGTACATGGACACGGGGGCGACTTCTCACATGATGATATTTCAAGGTACTCTCTCTTATTATTTTAATATGAGCAGTAATAAAAATATTGTGGTTGACAGTGGACAAGAAATTCCAATTTGTGGTATTGAGAAATCAAACATTCTATCCCCCCTCATCCACCTTTGCACTTAAATAATGCCCTACATACACTCAAACTTATTAAAAACTTGATATATGTGCGTCGTTTCACCACTGACAATAATGTTTCTGTTGATTTTGATCCATCTGGGTTTTCTGTGAAGGACTTTCGGATAGGGATGCCACTAGTGAGATGTAATAGCACTGGAGATTTGTATCCCATCACCGCCACCACCAACAACCAAGCCACCTCTCCATCAACTTTTGCCGCTCTCTCTCCCACTTTATGGCATAATCGCTTGGGACACCCGGGAACACCGGTGTTAAACTCCCTTAGAAAAAATAAGTTTATTGATTATAAACAATCGTTGGGATCCCATATTTGCCAGTCTTGTGTTTTTGTGAAGCATGTTAAATTACCTTTTTCTTTATCTACTTCAAACACTATTATGCCATTTGATATCATGCATTGTGACTTATGGACATCCCCAGTTTTAAGTTTGGCAGGTCATAAGTATTATATGCTTATTTTGGATGATTACTCTAATTTTCTATGGACATTTTCCATTGGAAAAAAATCACAGGTTCACACTATTTTCAAGCAATTTAGTACTTTCATCCAAACCCAATTTGAGAAGTCTATTAAATGCTTTCAATGTGACAATGGAAGGAAATTCATAAATGACCAATTTAAAAAAAAATTCACAAAAATGGTATGGAATTTCATCTCTCTTGTCCGTACACTTCTCCTCAAAATGGGAAAGACGAACGCAAAATACGAGCAATAAATAGTTTAATTCGAACACTTCTTGCTCATTCGTCCATACCACCATCATTTTGGAATCATGCTCTTCAAATGGTCACGTACCTCTTAAACATTCTCCATAGCATGTTACTGACAAATTTTTCACCCACGCATATTCTTTATCATCGTGTTCCTTCCTACACATATTTGAGGGTTTTTGGGTATTTATGTTATCCTCTCTTCCCATCCACAACAATAAACAAACTTCAAGCTCATTCCACTTCGTGTGTATTTTTGGGATACCCACAAAATTATCGGGGCTATAAGTGTTATGATATGTCTAGTGGGAAAATTGTCTTCTCTCGTCACGTTATTTTCGATCAGTCCAAATTTCCATTTGCCAACATACACACGCCTTCCCCACCATCGTATGATTTTTTGGACACTAGGCTACACCCCCTATTGCGATATCATTTAAAAAACTCATATTGTCAAGCCCAAATTAGGGAGCCCATTGCTCCCTCTCTCTCTCCGTCGGACTAGTTAAATAGCCGAAATGGTCCATCCAAAATAAGGGAGCCCACTGCTCCCTTTCCCACTCCCTCGGACCAGTTAAATGGTCGAAATGGGCCAGCCCAAATAAGAGAGCCCACTGCTCCCTCTCTCTCAATCGGTTCGGATAACAGGCCCATTATTTTACAAACCGAGGGAGCCCACTACTCCCCCTCCCGCGGCCCAGTCAGCCCACAACACCCCAATAGCCCCACTGCCCCAGCAGTCCACTTTGGCCCCAACCCGATCTATCGAAACTCGTGCCATGCATGGGATTTTTTTTGCATAAGCGTAATTTTAATTTGACATCCTCTGTCCAACCATCACTGATTCCCCATAATCCAAAAGTTACCCTAATTGGATAGATGAAATTGATGCTCTTAAAATAAGACGTGGGAGTTGGTGCCCCGTCCGTCTAATGTAAACATAATACGTTATATGTGGATTTTTTTTCATAAAAAGAAATTTGATGGTTTCTTTGAGAGGCACAAAGAACGTCTTGTTGGTGATGGCAGGTCTCAACGTGTTGGAGTGGATTACGATGAAACTTCTAGCTCAGTTGATAAACCAACGACTATCCGGACAGTTCTCACTTTGGCTCTGTCAAAATCGTGGTCCATCCATCAGTTGGACGTAAAAAATGCATTCCTCCACGGTCACCTACAGGAAACAGTTTACATGCATCAGCCTTTGGGATTCTGAGATCCTATTCATCCTGATTATGTTTGTTTGTTGAAGAAATCTTTATATGGTCTCAAACAGGGCCCCCCGGACATAGTATAACAGGCTTGTTGGGTTTGTTTCCACACTGGGTTTCTCACATAGCAAATCTGATCAGTCTTTGTTCATTTATAATAAAGGGAATGACATGGCATACATTCTTCTCTATGTTGATGACATCATCCTCACAACATCATCTAATTCTCTTCGCCAGTCTATTATGTCCCTTCTTGCTTCAGAATTTGCTATGAAGGATTTGGATCCTTTGAACTATTTTTTGGACATTGATGTAACTCAACATGCATGTGGTATATTTCTTTGTCAAAGAAAATATGACGATGATATAATTGATAGAGCCAGTATATCTTCATGCAAGCCGTCACTTATGCCGGTAGATACCAAGACTAAATTGAGTAACTCTTCAGGGTCTCCATACGGTGATCCGACACATTATCGCAGTTTAGCAGGTGCATTGCAATATCTCACCTCTACGAGACATGATATCTCATATGTTGTTCAACGGGTCTGTTTACATATGCATGACCCGAATGAGGAATATATGGGTGTTCTCAAACAAATTTTGCGGTATATTCAGGGTACTCTTGATTTTGGACTACATCTGTATAAGTCAACCATTTTTGGCCTCACGTCTTATACCGATGCTGATTGGGGTGGATGCCCGGATACCAGATGTTCCACCTCTGTTATTGTGTATTTCTCGGAGAATTTAATCTCGTGGTCGTCGAAGCTCCAACCCACGCTATCTCGGTCTAGTGATGAAGCCGAATATAGAGGGGTAGCTAATGTTTTCTCTGAATCATGTTGGCTCCGTAATCTTCTATTGGAGCTCCATTGTCCAATAAAAAAGGCAAACGTGAGTGCGATATATCTGTCAAGGAATTCCGTACAACATCAATGCACAAAATATATAGAGATGGATATTTTATTTGTCCGTGAAAAGGTTGCACATGGACAAGTCCGTGTTCTCCATGTACCGTCCGGCTATCAGATTGCCGATATATTCACAAAAGGTCTTCCGCAGATACTCTTTGATCAATCTCAGCGTACGAGAACCTCCCGCTAAGACTGCGGGGGAATGAAAGATTATGGAAATAATCTTTCCATAATCAAAGTAAATATTTAGGTTGTAAATATTCTTAGTATATTCTACCATAATTGTAGCCTAAATTAAGTCTTGTAAACATGTATATAATATTGTATTCAAGGAATGAAATGATCACGGATATTTCCTTCAAACGGAAAAGTTACGAAGTTTTCCAGCATTTCAATTGGAACTTGTTTCTCACCATGCGTTTTTCTAATGATCTGACTTGATGGGAATGAGGTGAGAAAAATCATGTTTTATAGCGCAAATTTTTCACTTAATTTCGGTGAAAAAACCTTTATTTTCAGTAGTGAACTATGGTAGTCCAAGGATTTGATTTTAGTGTTAGCCCAAGGATTTCACGTCTCTATGATTTGATGATCGATACAAATTCAATGTTAAATTTTAATCAATAAAAGAATAGCATATACTATGCTTTCTTGAGCATCCTTTTTACCTATTATATCCAGTTTTCACTCCTTCCTTCTCAACCAAATCTCTCTTTTTTTCCTTGCCAGCACTTTGCAATGTCTTCAAATTTAACTAAGATCTTCCCATTATGCAATTGTGTTAACATAGAGGGCAGCCCGATGCACTACGCTCTGGTTAAAAAAGTGAAAATAGAAATAAAAAAGTAATCTAAATGGAGCTAAAGATTTTAGATTTATCTTGAGTATCTGGATATATAAAGGAGATGCTCGTGCGCGCTAAATAGACTTAGCGAGTATGCTGCTTACGTTCGTAGTAAATGTAAAGTTGTCTCAAAAAGTTAAATAAATATAACGACAATTTTGTTTGTGGATTACACTGAGTATGTTGTTGTTGAAAAATTTCACTTCTTTGCTACTGAAATTTGTTGGGATCGAAAAACAGGACGTCATGCGGAAGCTTATAATTTCAAACCTTGAACGACGATAAATCAGACAACAAAGAAAAATATACTAAAAATGCATAATACTTTCATATGATTTGGTCAATTGACCTACATATAAAAAATCTAACATGAAAGAAATCATAAAAACTACGAGAGAATTGCCCGGGTCGATGTGTGACCGAATCTCATTCCAACTCAATTTCATGGCTCATTCCGGTCTTTAGTAAGTCAAGGCATTCGTGAAGCAGGAGATCAATTTTGTTATCTATTTATGAGAAGAAAAGATTTTCTATTTATAAAAGTTCAAAACTTTTCTTTCAAAAAAATGATAAATATGGTAGTCTTTTTCTACAAATAAAACTTTTTTCATCAAGAAATCTTTTTTAAGTAAAATGATAATATTCAAACAAGATAGAAAATTCGGACAAACTCTAACAAAATCTTCATTATTTGCTATACTTTATGTAATTCGATATAGTTTGTTTCCTTCATGTATTTCTGTATCCTATCTACTTTGCCTTTTATTTTCAGAATTCTATATATATCGGTCACCCAAATTTCTTATGGAATAATTCACTCACTGTTTCTGCGGAACTAATTAATCAAATTCTAGGAAGTAATAAAGATACTAAATACCAAACACACAAAGTACCCAGAATCTTTAATCAATTGTATAAAACCATAGCTAGTGCAATAAATCAATCAACTACTATTTCAATTTCGAAACAAATTGAAATCGACTATATAATACTATAAAACTTCTACAATCCATCTCTACTCTACTATTCGAGCATATATACTCGTACTACGTAGGATTAATAGATTCTAGCTACTAGACCTGCATATCTAGCAGGTAAGTGAAGTAACAGCAAGAGGATATGAGAAGGTATTGGCATAACTAAAACTAACTTCATAGCCACCTTTGAGAGGCATTCCATTATTGACGAGGCAATCATTAACTTTGAGTCTCTTGAAAATCTTAGGGTTTACAAGTTTCGCTGAGGCGTATTCACCACACGAGACGTGAATGCCACTACAACTTCTTGGGCACCGGTTGAAGATCTCGACAACGTACAATGGAATGCCACTCGGAAGTGTTCCTGCAGGACCTTGGTTTATTTGGATGCACTGACGATCTGGAATTTCATAATCTTCCTTTACCAGTCTCAATGCATGATTAGTTTGCATCACTGCATAGAGTACAATAAAAAATGTTAATAACAAAACTTGCTTCAGGATTTTTTATCAACATTCAAGATAGTTAAAGAGTAAGGGGGGGAAATATTCCAAATTAATAATAATAACACTCTCTCAGTCCCAATTTATGTGTCACTTTTCGCTTTTCGAGAGTCAATTTTACTAAACTTTAAAGTTAAATTGGATTAGATTAACGTAATAATAAGTTGCAACTTTTCTTATATCGGTTTGGTAAAAACATACATTTTAAAATATTGATCAAATTTCATGCAGTTTAAATCTGGAAAAGCAAAAAATTATCACATATATTGGGGACCGAGGGAGTAATAATAATAGTCAAAACAAGATCCTACTAGAAGCTATGGTATAGGGCATGCATGGCAGTAGTATAATTGACAAAAGTTTAGATTTTCCTTTTTCAGGCAAATAATACGAAAACACACACACACAACAAGGTGATTTCTTATTATCTATCCAAGTTTTGATGAATAAAACTACTCGATATATGTGCTCGTGAAATTAATCGAGATGCATGCAAGTTGGCTCGAACACCATGATATTTATAAAAACATAAGCAAAGAAGAGAGTAAATATACCAGAGAATGAAACAAGCAAGAAAATCGCATACACCATGAAAAGGCTCTTCATAGTCATTCTTATTTGAGAATTATATTCAGCAAAGTGAAACTACAAATAAGAAAAAACTTAAGATGGAGGGTACGTATAACTCTAAGAGAGGTGGTGAATTTATAGTTTCCTATCATGCCATTTAAAAGGCAACTTAAGGCGATGACATGTATAAACATTAATTGGAGTAATATTTTTAAAAAGGAAAATGAATAAAACAGGTAAAAATACAGTGATACAGGAAAATTTTACTTAAAATTAAAACAAGGCCACGGGAAGTAATTTTCCATACAAACATATTATTGGTAAGTGGTAACTTTGAAAAATGGAAAATATTCAATAGGTTAAAGTATTAAAAGTATTGTAAGGAAATTTTTACTTTAAATAAACTAAGACAACTTCAGTTAATGCTCTATACAAGCATTAATTAATAACCTTAAGAAATTGGGGAAAATCTTGTATAATAGGTCAAAATATATTGGTAATATTGTAAGGAAATTTCTACGCTAAAATATATGAAGGCTTGAAGTTTAAACTTTTTATTGATAACGAAGATGTTTAATTAGTAGTTCATGCAAGGACAAGTCAAGTTCCTTTTAATTAATAATATCATGATACCATGATTAATTAGCGAAGAAGTTCAATTAATCATTAAGACCAATTGAAAGAAATAATCCCTTGATTATTTTCATTAATAAATGGGGGTATATATACAAGTTACAATCTACAAATATGGAAAATCATATTCATACTATACTTCTAAATTCTAATCATAATTGTACAAAAATTCTACAACTATGGTTAGTTTGTACACTAGTTTAATTACAATCTTAATATACGCGGTATATTTGTCACACCCCCACAGTCATAGCGGGCAATTGTCGTACATTGAGACTGTCCCTAAAATCTTCAAATAAAATCGAGGGAAGTCCCTTAGTAAAGATGTCTGCAATTTGGTACATGGAAGGAACATGCAACACGCGTACTTGTCCACTACCTTTTCGTGAACCGAGTAAATATCCATCTCGATATGTTTAGTGCGCTGATGTTAGACTGGATTATCATAAAGATAGACTGCACTAACATTATCACAGTAGACCAAGGTAGCTTTCTGAATGGAAAAGTGAAGTTCTAACAGAAGATTACGCAACCAACATGATTCAGACACCACATTGGCTACCCCTTGATACTCGGCCTCTGCACTGGATATCGATAATGTAGCCTGGCGTTTTGTGGACCATGAGACCAAATTATCACCAAGAAACATACAGTAACCAGATGTCGGACGTCTGGTATTAGGACAGCCACCTCAATCAGCATCTGTATAAGACACAAGTGTGGAAACGGACAAAGGATACAAATGCAAGCCATAATCAAGTGTGCCCTGGATGTATCATATAATGCGTTTGAGCGCATGCATGTGCTCAATCCGTGGATCACGCATAAACAAAAACACCTACTGAACTGCATACGTAATGTCAGGCCTTGTGAAAGTAAGATACTGAAGTTCCCCTGCAAGGCTGCAATAGTGGGTGGGATCTTCGTATGGTGTTCTAGACGTAGCACTCAGTTTCGATTTGATATTAACCGGAGTGGAAGTAGACTTACAAGATGACATACCAGCTCTCTTAATGATCTCAGTAGCATACTTCTTCTGTGATAAAAATAGACCACCTGAATGACGAGTGACAGCAATGCCCAAGAAATAACTCGAGGGCTCTAAGTCTTTCATAGCAAATTCTGAACTGAGAAGTGACATAATAGACTTGCACAGATCATCAGAAGAAGCAGTCAATATAATATCATCTACATACAATAAAATGTATGCTAGAGAAGTACCACGACGATATATAAACAGAGAATGATCTGACCTGCTGTGAGAAAACACAATAGTAGATACATAATCTGCAAACCTTTTATACCAAGCTCATGGGGCCTGCTTAAGCCCATACAATGACTTCTTCAGCAAACAGACATAATGAGGATAATTGGGGTCTCGAAAACCCAAGGGTTGATGCATATATACTGTCTCCTTAAGATCATCGTGAAGAATGCAGACATAGCCGGTTTGACCACTGGACTAAACGTCTCACCATAATTCATTCCAACTTGTTGAGTTTTATCATCACCTACAAGACGAGTCTTATGCCTCTCAAAAGAACCGTCAGAATTTTCTTTATAAGTAAAAATCTACATAGACCGAATAATATTAACACCATATGGACGGGGTACTAACTCCCACGTCTTATTTTCAATAAGAGCATTATATTCGTCGGTCATAGATAATTTCCAATTCGGGTCATGTAGTGCAGACATAGGGTTACTTGGTGGTGGAGATTTAGAGACATTAGAATTGAGATTAAAACGATGTTTTGGTTTTAAAATACCCCTTTGACTACGAGTAACGGGCCCTTGACTCGAGGTAGAGTTGGGTGGATTTTGGGCAATGTGCGGGACGGTGACGGATCGCCAAGAGCATCGGACCTCCGCCCAATAACCGGAGCGGTGGAACACCGAACAAGATCTGAGATCAATATTGGGTCGTGTTTTCGCCCACCGGATGTAATCGGCGTAATAGAGGTAACGGATCGTGGGCTCTTGGCGTATTTTGGTCATGGGACAAGTTCGATAAATGGTGGATAATATATGGTGAGACCTCGTCATCTAAAAATTATACGAACTAGGCACGGGACTACTCACTTTAGCAAACAGAAATTGGGTTTTATCAAAAATAACATGTCGACTAATAATGATTTTATTAAACAATAAATCAAAATATTTATAACCACGATGGTTAGATGGATAACCCAAAAACACACAAGCGGTAGAACGGGCTTGAAGTTTGTTAATTGTAGTTGACGAAAAAAGTGGATAGCATAAACACCCAAAGACCCCTAAGATGTGAATGCGAAGGATTCTTATTATAGGGAATTTTAAGGGGAGATTCATATGCTAACCCTTTGGTAGGAAGTACGTTAAGGAGATAAGTAGCCATTTGTAGTGCATGATGCCAAAAAGAAAGGAGTACGGAAGCATGTGCTAATAAAGTTCGGACAATATTATTAATGGTACAAATTTTTCATTCGGCTTTCCCATTTTGTGAGGACTAGATATGGCAGTGGATCCTGGACCCGGTCCGGATCCAGTGGATCCAGATCCGTTTTATAAGATATGAATCTTTAACATTTGGACCCGACGGATCCGGATCGGACCCGGATCCGTTTCTGACGATAGTCTCTTAATCCTATTTAGAATGAGTATAGATGCTCGAATAGAGATAGATATAGAGGTTTTATATCATGATATACTTGGTTGATTCATTGATTGCATTAACTATGGTTTTTATATGATTGATTAAAAGATTTATCTTGTCTACGCAGTATTGAGTGTTGATGGCTTCTTTTGGGCACTCTCTGTTTGCTATTATTTAGTTCTGGAATTTAATTAATTAATTTATGGCACAATAAATAATGTTTATTCCAAGTCCTCAGTAAGTTGTGCTTCATCGATACAATGCCTATTCAAAGTGGATACAACAAGTATAAAGGATAAGCAAACAGTTAAGGTTATTGCACAACACCAACAACTAAAAGGACAAGGTGTCATATGTTAACACCAAATTAATATATACATACCGTATGTACTGAACCATGATATATTGAGTTTACACAAACCAACCATGATATATTGAGTTTACACAAACCAACCATGATATATTGAGTTTACACAAACCAATACGTGCAATGTTTTTGTATATAAACTTATGTCACTAACACTTTATTAAAAAACTCAACCATGACAAGTCAGATTGGTTTGTGTTTACACCAAATCAATATATACATACCATATGTCTGTATATAACCTTGTGCCATTTAACCATGATTAACTAATTGTACCCAAGTATTTGCTGTGAACTATTCCAGAAGAGATTTGATGATTGACATATATCGAAATCCTATGTAAACTAAAAAAATGGGAAGTAGACAAGCCACATAAATATGAAGGAACAAGTTACTCTGAAATATAGTCGTTTTATATTGTATACAATCGTTCCATTAACAAACAAGCAAAATTGTTTGTTTATTTAAAGAGACAATTTTACATTCACTACAAACATATGAAACATGCTCAGTTGCAGGCTCGCTATGTCTATTTAGCACCAGCAGCTTCTCTATATATCCTCGGGTCCATTGATATCCTGTAAATAAATGAAACGTCAGACACTCGAGTTAAATCTAGATCTTGTAGCTCCATTAGGAGTTCAAATCAAGTGTATTTTACCTTGTTTGCAATCACTGCGCCATCTGGAATTTCTAACTTCACTCCAGATTTGGCAGCAACTGTCACTTTCCCCTGGATTGTCAGAACAAGAAGATTCAAGACACCATTAGATTTACACACCACAAATCAAAAATAAAATAATGTCATTGATAGGTCGTCAAAGGAACACTCAGAAACAAAGATTTGCTAATTACCTTCAGGGTAACACCAGATCCGAACCATACATCACCGGTCACCTTCAAGCTATCTAGATCAATGATGCTGGGAATAGACTTGAAACGACCCAAGAAATTGGCCACCTGAGAAGACAAGATAGTAACTGCGTTCAGCCAAAATGTCACATAAATCTACAGCACTAATCTACTTGAGTTGATGCTAACCTTCTTGAATTCAGGTCCCAACTCGATAGATGGGTTAGATGGATTAGACCTGGCCGGGTTCCGGATGACATAGCCCTCATCAGTCAAGGTGTATAGATCAGACTGCAAAGATATACAGGTGGATGAGCACACTACATATCATTAAAGCTAATTGAAGATGGATAGCATCGTAAATCGACGGAATGCCAGATCATAATTAACCTGGACAAGGAGCAGATCTGAAGTTGCTTTCACTGGAAGAAAACGAGATCGAGGAACATTAGCACCAATTGCCCGGTCAAAGAACTGGTTGAATATCACCAAAAAGAGGAACGAAGATGATAAAAATATCAAGACTTTAAGGATGAAGTTGGGTATTTAATGATACAGAGTTAAGGTTTGGCATACCTTAATTGCAGCACCGGCAGCAGTTTCAAGTTGAAGAACTTTGACCCCATCCACTTCCTAACAATGAAAATCAGTTAAGATCAGACTCTTATACCATGTGTTGCAACCTTGAACACATGCTAAACAAGCAGAAATTGATACCTTTGGGTTGGGAATAATCTCCATCTTGAGTGCATCTGCTTCTACAAGTCTCTTAATAGCACTGAGATTCACCCACCTGCACAACAGCAAGGGCACAGTCAGCACATGCTTCATTGATAAGGAATAAAGCTTAGAGTAGGTCATTAGAGATAAGACTATCTCGACTTACAAGTTGTTGGTGTTGAAAATTTTGAATTTTTCAATTGACTTGAATTCATTGACCTGTACCAAGCAAGTGAAAACTGAACGTCAAACTAGCTACCTCTTGGATGAAATTGGAAGAATCACATACATCTTCATGTTAAAAGGATAAAATGCAAATTGGCGAAGAAAATGTAATGCAACCTCAAAGTCGTGTTGAATAATATCATATATTGATCTAGGAGAATAAATGAGCATTTGCAACTTGACATTAGATATATACATTTCAACAATATATTCTCGTCCAATTAGAGAACTGTGGACCAAAATATTGTATTATACTGGGAAACCTCAGTAACTTTTCAGTTTCCATGCCTTTTAATAACATTTTATATATAAAGCAGCAAAGGGAAAAACTAAGGAAGAAATAGGAGATACAACTCACATGTTCATCAGGCACTTGTGCTATTTCCAAGAGCTGCAGCACCACACAAGAGAATATTAATAAGCAACTTTTTGAAAAAGTAACTTATAGATATGATGCAAAAGGCATGCAAGCAGAGCAGCACCACAACTATCCTAAGTCTCTCGGAGGAGCGAGAAAATTACAAAGAGTGCTAGCTTATGCAATTCAAACTGATTTGCTTTTAAAGTATCTCAGCTATGAATAGCTACAGGAGAAGATTGAATTAACTGATTAACTAAGATTGGAAACAGCAAATTATGTTAGCTTGCTTAGATGTGTACTTATAGGATTAGCTGAAATCACCAAGACCAAACTCACCTCCTAATTACTAGGCCTCAAGAAACCAACCCAAGCCACTACTTGAATTAATGTACTGACCATCAAATAAGAATAAAAATACATCAAACGAGAGCATACAACAAGCTCAATAACTCTGCAGGCTCCACCTGCTAGAAGACAGTAGTGGTGCATCATTTCCTCGCAACTCTAGAGCAGCCAGGAGATGGTAATTTTTCCTTTCAATCTATTTCCTCTTATATATTTGACTGTGAATCCTAGCAATTAATTTTGAGGTAGTAAAGATATTTTTTCCTCAAAATATCAAGTCTATTATGGGCCTATGGGGAAAGAAACCCCTTGTAAGTGAAGGGGTAGTACCGGGAGCTACCCACATTCATCCAAGAAATTCAAGCTGTGATGATGTTGTTATCCACATTGGACAGATCAAGCTACCTTTATCTACCCTCTCTTTTTTTTTTTGAGATGGTAACAAGCTGTATTAATCAAAAGGGGCCAGAAAGGCCATAGTACAAGGAAGCTTACAGAAGCTACACATAAAAGTTAAACTATTAACTAAAGAGACTCTAGAAATTGTATGAGTGTCCCTGTGTCATCTATGTACTTTTCTTTACACCAAAAATGCAAAAGTCGAATACAATTAAGCTTTATCTTCTGAATAGGATTGCTTTTGTTTTCAAAATGTCCTGAATTCCTTTCCTTCCAGATAGTCCACCATATGCATCCTGGGATCATACTCCAATTTTTCCTTTGAGCTTTAGTGCCTCCAATTCTGTTCCAACTAGATAGCATACCAAGTGTATGAATTGGCATTGCCCAACTCAAACCAATATTAGCAAGAAATATGTCCCACAGTTGAGTAGTCACCCTACAGTGCAAAAAAAGGTGACTATTGGTTTCTACCCTCTCTACTTTTGAGAAGAGCGGAAAAAATATTTCTCGTGAATGCACAGTATATTGTGCAAATTTAAAGTACGATTCTTTCTATTAGGATCCATAAAAAGAATAGCAATGTCTCAGCAAAATTGCTTCCTCATCTCCCAGCCAGAGTTCATGGATAGATTTATCTACCCCAGCTAAGCCCTGCTTCTCATTTTGAACTCAAGATATACTGCAAATTGGCAATATCCCTAGATCGTTGATAAGCTCACTAATCTCTACCACAAAGTGCCAAGGTTTTTCCTTAGGCTTACTTCTCTCTTTTTACAATTTTCAGTAATGTGGAGGGCCCATGCCGTAAGAACTAACAAATGCTACATTTCTCAAGCCAGGAATCTCCTATTTCCACAAGAAAAGTCGTATCATCAGTTCGGTCATGAACTGCCTAAGCAATGTCCAATGTCAAAAAAGGGGAAGAAGAAAAATGACCAACTTAGAGCAATAGGTCATTCCCATCTAGATTTCAACAAACCAGCAGCAAGCACGCTGCCAAAATTGCATCACGATGAAGCACCACAGAGGAACTATATTCACTTTGCAGGTACTGTCTTTTCATGGCACCAGATGCACTCTTGGGAGGTAGCAATATGAAGGGTTAGAACACAAAACGTGACCTCAGACCCTCTCCAATAGACATAGTTTTTTGAGTGAATTAGACCAGATCTAGGTAGCTGTACTTATTTGTAGGTTGTTTTCGACAAGTCTATATCCAACCAGATGATGCATAGACAGGCATTGCTTCTGAGCTTCAGCTATAACAATATAAAACCGCAGATAAACCACGTTACCTGTACTTTTCCTTCATATGAGATTAAGGTGCCACCTTTGACATCAGCTAAAGTTTTGGGTGTAACCTGCAATACTCATCGAGCTGTAAAATTTCAGAGAGTAGATACTATTTTCACCTAGGAAGATGCAGTTTTAAAAGAACAGTAACAAGTCAGTACCTCCATGCAGTACTCATTCTTGTTTTGGATCAAATGATTTAGGATTTCTGCAATGTCAAATTAAGGAAAAGACAATGCAATTTACATGGTAACTGAGAATAGCATTACTGTAGTTTCATCAACAATGCAAAATCATAGCAAGGATACTCAAATCAACAATGGCGCCCAAGTTATCTGAGTTCGCAACAAAGACATATTCCTTGCCCTGTGGAAGATTGAAAGTAAAATAATTAATAGGTAACATTTCAAGCAAACGGTAAATGCAAAAAAGGCTGCCAGAACGCCTGCCATAATCAGAAAAACACAATGTCATGAGCAGCAAACCTTTGCTAGTAGTGCATCAAGCTTTCCACTATTCATCAAAGAAGGGAAAACATCACCATGACCTGGAGGGTACCTGTACATGAGCCAAGTGAATGTACATGACATATCTACAAAACAAAAGGACTAGAGAAGATGGACAAGGAATCATAATTCTTAAAGTCTGCTCGACTGGATACACTGTTTAAAGAAAGCAATTGAACAAAGTAAACCCATGAAACAGCCAGCTTCACCAAACAATTTTGTCTCACAACAGTAATTACCTGCATTCTGGTTATCATTCTTGAAGCAGAAAAACAACATACCCAATGAAGTCCCACAACGTGGGGTCTAGGGAGGGTAGAGTGTACGCAGACCTTACCTTACCTCTACCTTGGTATGTAGAGAGGTTGTTTCCGAAAGACCCTCGGCTCAAGACATAGCATAAGCACAAGCAAAGCAAGAGAAACGGTCAGACCCAGACAAGAAATTTAAAGCAGTATGAAAATGAGAGTAACAAAAGCGAATAAGTCATGATAAAGCATTCTGAAAAAAGAAGCAGTAACTAACGCAGGTAAATAAGATAACAAAGTACACGAAAGAACATACAGCAGCAAAAATCAAAGGATAGGGGACTATAAAACAATACTGTGCCTACTAGTATAATAGGCTAAGCAGGGCTACAATAATAACACTACAACTACCGGTATGTAATCATAAGTAGGACTACACTCAACTACCTACTACCCTTATACCCCAATCCGTGTCCTCCGCAACCCCCTATCTAAGGTCATGTCCTCAGTAAGTTGCACCTGCGACATATCTCGTCTAATCACCTCTTACCAATATTTTTTCGGCCTACCCATACCCCTCCTGAACCCGTCCATAGCCAACCTCTCACACCTCCGCACTGGGGCATTTGCCTCTGCTCTGCACATGCCCGAACCATCTCAATCTCGCTTCCCGCATCTTATCCTCCACCGAGGCCACTCCCACTTTGTCCCGGATATCATCATTTCTAATCATATCCCGCTTTGTATGCCCACACATCCATCTTAGCATCCTCATCTCCGCAACTTTCATCTTTTGGGTATGCGAAGTCTTGTCCGGCCAACACTTTGTCTCATACAACAAAGTCGGTCTAACCAACACCCGATAGAACTTGCCTTTAAGTTTTGGTGGCACCTTTTTATCGCACAAGACTCCAGATGCGAGCCTCCATTTCATCCACCATGCACCAATACGATATGTGACATCGTCATCAATCTCTTCAATCTCTTGGATAATAGACCCGAGATACTTGAAGCTTCCTTTCTTTGGAATGACCTGAGTACCAAGCCTCACCTCCACGCATGTCTCATGGTCACTCCCGTTACTGAACTGGCACTCCAAGTATTATGTCTTGGTCCTATTCAACCTGAACCTTTTAGACTCCAGAGTATGTCTCCAAACCTCAAGCTTAGCATTCACTCCGTTGCGAGTCTCATCAATCAGGACTATGTCATCTGCGAATAACATACACCATGACACCTCCCCTCGAATTTGTCGCGTCAATCCATCCATCACAAGGCAAATAAGAATGGGCTAAGAGCCGATCCCTGGTGCAACCCATCATCACTGAAAAGTGCTCTGAATCTCAGACAGTCATACATATCCTTGATCGCCCTAGTATACGACACATGTACACCTCTAACCTCCAAACATCTCCATAGAACCTCCCTAGGGGCTTTGTCGTATGCCCTCTCGAGAACAATGAAAATCATACGTAAGTCTCTCTCCCTCTTCCTATACTGCTCCACCAACCTCCTAATAAGATGAATGACTTCTGTATTAGAAGTATAAATAAACATAGAGACGTGAAATTGGACGCAAAGCTAAATCAAGCTAAATTTTCATTATCAGTTACAGGTTACTAAGATCAACAGAACGATGATACCCCAATTGCTATCAAAAGAAACAACAAGAATCATAATTTCAACTACTACAATTTAGATCTAATTATTTCTCAATAAAATTATTCATATCTTAACATATTTCAGATTATAAGAAAAGAGCGGATGAAACTTTGTATTATAACTCAACAGGGAGCCCAACAGGTTACATGTTCCAGAAGTTGAACTAATTTCCATTTTTTTTAAAAAAAACACCATCAGGAAACCACATCTTAAACTGTCAATTACCATCCATCTTTTCCAGAATTTCCTTTGCATGGAAGTGGGGCAAAGTCTTCAGTAACCAGGCGAGGGTACTGGCTCTGTAAATATTTAACAGAAAACGTTAAATCTCTCTTTACAAATCCAAAACTTTTCCAGTCCAGATACAAGCTGATAGATAGTTGATATCACAAATGGTAAGTCACACTGACCTGATTGAATGTATGAATATCAATGTTTGAGTTTGCATAATTTTCTACAATCTACATAGAGAATGCAATGGAAAGAAGTCAGCACTTGTGCTCAGCCAAACAGGAAAACTTAACTGTGGCAGAGAAGACATAAAAGTTTATATTATTTCACCTTCAGTGTATCATCATGAGTGTTGAACGAATTCATCAAAAGCAGGGGAACACTGCATCCGAACTTGGCATTGAGGGCCTACAGAACAAGAGTTGATCAGTGAACAGGAAAAAGTGGAACAACACGACGGATTAAAATGTTCCATAAATATGCAGGTACCTCAATTTGCTTGACAATCAAGTCAAGGAATGTCAGACCGTTACAAACTTCAATGACTGATCTGCAAGAAAGAAACAACCTTAAAATTTTCTGCATCTATAAGATCGACAAAACTGCAAGCTAGAACTTCTTTTTTAAAAGGAGAACATCATCTCCGTATGCAGTTGCAAGTTTCTGAAAGTTAATATTTGTGACAATAGATTGAAGGCCAGGTCTTCCCAACTTTTATTTTTTCTCCTGCTTCAAGCATACAAATGCTTCAGAAAAAAAATATGCATGGTAAAAGGTGAAATACATTTGCTGGAGTCACGTTATATTTATTTACAGCATGCCACAGGAGGATAGATCCTGGCCTCCAACGGATGAGATGAATGATTGAATCTGATCTAATTACAAGTAGCCACGAACCATCTTAATTTTACTGCTATCTGAGTTCTTAAAACTTAAAAGGCATCACAAGCAGCAAATTTGCATAGTATGAGTATCTATTTTATATTCCAACTCCACAAAATTCTAGTGGTAATTATATCATGTAATGGTTGAAGATGCCCCCCATCAACCAGAATACACAACTTAAATTACTCTCCCATCTGACGACTTCATGTATTAAGAAACACAATATACAAGTAAGAACAAATAGCCAAGCATATTGCTTTTACAGTCTCCCATGATGAATGCACTAGCATGAACAAACAGGAAATAACATAAGCAAAGTATCATGTGCTAACATCAACCAGCTCAAACACAACTCAGAAATTCTCGGGGTCCTAACAGATGAGTCTATAAACAACATCCAATGAAAAAAAGACATAGAAGGTTGAGTACAGCACTCTGGATCCACCAACAGTATTCACTTTCTAACAATTGGTGTGGTTAAAAGATGGGTTAACGCCAATAACCAAGCCTAATGAAGTCACATTTGCAATATACTCTGTTCCAACACTTTCAGACCTAAAATTGGCTAGAAAAAAAAAGCTGCAAATACATACTTGGGACCAGTGCATCCCATTGTTGTTCCCAAGCCTCCATTGAGCTTCAGGACAACAAGTTTGTCCAAAAGCTTCTTAGTCTCCGCAGGATCTGCATTGATCAAGATAATCAAGCATCTCGATAAAAATATTCAAACAGATCTAATACTAAACAATCCGTGCTGACACGTTGACTATGATATAACAGATCACAAAAACTATAAACTTTAGATAATACAAATACCTTCAGAAAGAGGTGCTAACTTGTCGTAAGGCACCACCACCTCATCAGTCGGCGTCTGGATCTTACTCCAGTCAATGTGCTGAGCTTCACCACTATGATTCCACAATGCCACAACAAATCAACAGTCAATAACCAAAACTAAAACATACAAAAAAATAAGAAATGCAAAGTAATTCGCGCTTTGCGAGCTACAACCGAACTTGATTTGCAGAAGCTCGGAAATTTATCTCAATTTTCAAAATACTAGAAAACACTACAAATCATCAACTGATCAGCAACAATCTCAAATTGCACTTCACCACTACGATTCCGCAATGCCACAACAGATCAACAGTCAATAACCGAAACTAAAAGATACAAAAAAACAGAAACGTGAAGTTATTCACACTTTGCTAGCTACAACCTAACTTGATTTGCAAAATCTCAGGAATCTATATAAATTTTCCAAATACTTTAAAAAAAAAACTACAAATCATCAACCGATCAACAACAATCTCAAATTACATAAGTATTCAGCATTTAATTGTGCTTCACCACTGCGATTCCGCAATGCCACAACAGATCAATAGTCAATAACCAAAACTAAAACATAAAGAAAATCAGAAACACGAAGTAATTCGTGCTTTGCTAACTACAAACTAACTTGACCTGCAAAAGCTCAGAAATTTATCTCAATTTTCCAGATACATAAAAAAAGAAACTACAAATCATCAACTGATCAGCAACAATCTCAAATCACGTAGCATTAAATCACACCAAAAATCTGACAAATTTTAACCAAAACATACAAAAATCAGGAATGCAAAGTGATTCGCGCTTTGCTAGCTACAAAGTAACTTGATCTGCAAAAACTTAACTAAGTTTCCAAATACTTAAAAAAACACTACAAACCATTACTAATCAACAACAATCTCAAATCACATAAATATTCAGCATTTAAATCACAACAGATCAACAGTCAATAACCAAACTAAAACATACAAAATATCAAAAACGCGGAGCAATTCGCGCTTTGCTAGCCGACAGACTAACTTGATCTTTAAAAGCTCAGAAATTCATGTAAATTTTCCAATTATTAGAAGAAGAAAAAACACTACAAATCATCAACTGATCAACAACAATCTCAAATCACGTAAACATTCCGCATTTAAATCACATAAAAAACAGACAATTACAATTCAAAACACTATTCGAATCAGAAATGTGAAGTGATTCGCGCCTTGCGAGCTACAAACTAACTTGATCTGCTAAATCTCGGCAAATTACAATTCTAATCACTATTCTACAGATCATCAACTGAACAACAACAGTCTCAAATCACGTAAACATTCAGCATTTAAATCACATCAAAAATCCAATAAATTACAATTCTCATCATTATTCTTACTTAGTACAGTAATAATCAGAGTAATTAACTCTTAATTGTACCTTAGATAGCAACCGATAAGTTTAATAAATCCAGATTTTCCAAATACATACAAAAACACTACAAATCATCAACAACAATCTCAAATCACGTCAACATTCAGCATTTAAATCAAATCAAAAATCTGATAAAATTAATTACAATTCTAATCACTATTCTACAGATCATTAACTGATCAGCAACAATCTCAAATCACGTAAATATTCAGCATTTAAATCACATCAAAAATCAGATAAATTACAATTCTCATCATTATTCTTACTTAATACAGTAATAATCAGAATAATAATAAATGTTAAGTGTACCTTAGATAGCGACCGACAAGGTTAATAAATCCAGATTTCTCATTTTCACTGCCCAAAAAAATCAAAAAAATTAATCAGCATCTGGATCCAAAACAACATGATTCTATCTCGAAGCAATAAAATTAGTATACAAAAATGTAAAAAAAAAAACAGCGATTCGCGAAGAAAAAATTGAGTTACGTGATTTGGTTAAGGGTAGAGATAGCAGATTTGAGGTTGGAGAGCTTATCGGTATCAGAAAGGGATAGAGTAGCAGTAGCCATAGCGAATAAGATATTTGTGATCTACACCGAAAGTTCTCGAAGAGCGTGAATTTGAAGAAATGGGACAGAAAGAGTGACAGAGACTAGAGTGTGTGTGAATGAAGCAAGGGAGGAGTATATATATGATGGTGAGAGTAGATGGTGGAGGATGGTGGGTTGTATTCGAGAATAGGTGGCACGTAGGAATTTATACATAGGCATAGCGGAACGAAAAAATGGAAGGGAATTATAATATAGGATTCGAACCTCGTCAATAATATGAAATTTAATATAGCTAATCAATTGAGCTATTATATCTCTACACATAGAAATGGTAGTGGATTCTGGACCCGATCTGGATTCGATGAATCCAGATCTATTTTATAGGATATGGATCTTCAAAATTTGGATCCCACGGATCCGGATCGGACCCGAATCCGTTTATGACGGTTCGGATATGGATATGGATCTTGTATTTGAGATCTGTATCCGGTCCAGATCCGATCCGTGGATCTATTTTTTATTAAATATATTCATAACCTATAATGTAATTTTATAAGTATTTTCTTAAAATTGCTAAGCACATCCTTGCAAGTTTAATTCTCAAAACAAGTTTAATTTATCCCCGCATTAACTCAAAAACCAAAAAATAAATAGGTAACTTCGATAATAAAATCAATGTTATATTAGTGAATGACTAACATCTCCATAGACAAGTAGTTAAAATTATATTCACTTCATTTGTGAAGATTTCAAGCACATACAAGTTATGCATTATGGAAATACTAGTCAGCATTTTCCACAACTATTGTTATTGTCCAACATTTTCAATTAATAGCTCACAATCAAAATAAGACAACGAACAAAATATCTCATATGAACATTTTAAAATTGAAACACAGTAAATTGTTAGCTAAGTAAAAATCGTTTGTCAGTTCAAAAAAAACTTCTTAGCAAGGTTACATGCTTAGCAAGGCAAAAATTTTTACATGTGGATCCATATCCGATCCATGGACCCGAATTTGAATATGATTTTTATGGACCCGACGGATCTGGATCCGGATCTGAATTCAGGTATGAAAAACGGATCTGGATCTGGATCTAGTAGGATCCGGTCCAGATCCGATCCGTTGTCATCCCTACCTACACATAGTAATTAGATCAAGGGGCACAAAGGAACTTTAAAAGAATTTGTAGTTTATTGAGTAGATTTTAGTCAAAAGAATTACATACATATTGTATTAATTATTATTGAGACATAAAATTTGTAGTTAAAATATTTTTAAAAACTTTTATTTATATGTCACTGTCAAATTAAGCATTGGGTCTAACTCACACCTCAAAAGCTAGCTTAAAGGGAGGAGGATTGCCGAAGTCGGAGCACAGGGTTCTCATCCATCATCAACAATAACACACAACAATAACATACACAGTGAAATCCCACAACGTGGGGTCTGGGGAGAGTAGAGTGTATGCAGACCTTACCTCTACCTTGGTAGGTAGAGCGGTTATTTCCGAGAGACCCTCGGCTCAAGACAAAGCACAAGCACAAGCAAAGTAAGACAAACAAAGCGACTAAGTCATGATAGCGAATTCTAAAAAAGTTGCAATAACTAATGCAGTTAAATAAGATAAACAAAATACACATAGCAGCATAAATCAAACGACAAGGGGACTATAAAGCAATAATGTGCCTACTAGTATGATAGGCTAAGCGGGACTACAATAATAACACTACAACTAACAGTTTGTAAGCGTAGGTAGGACTACCCTAGACTACCTACTACCCTTCTACCCTAATTTTTGTCATTCATAACCCCTATCTAAGGTCATCTCCTCAGTGAGTTGTGGAAATGAGGATGATAAGATGGATGTGTGGGCATACAAGTAGGGATATAATTAGAAATGATGTGGTATATTCTCTTCACCTCCTCACGCCCAAATCCAGATATTCTTTTTATCCGAGTTTCACTGTCTGATCTAAAGTGTGCACTTTCATGGACCGAAGGCATTTTCACCCCCTATAGGTTCGGGGACCCGTTAATTGATCCGGAGAGCATTTTGCCCCCCCTCCCCCCCACACACATTTTTAGGGGCCCATAGTGAATTGGGCTAAAGCATGACTCTAATATCATGTCAAATTTGGCATTGGGCCTAACTCACACCCCAAAAAGCTAGCTTAAAGGGAGGAGGATTGTCCAGACCTTATAAGGATCCTAAGGTTCTCATTTGTCATCAATGTGGTATATTATCTTCATCAAGTCATCCACATAAACTAAGATGTTAAGTTGTATACTTTCCCGGTGCATCGTGAAGAGAGAATAATCGGAGTATGACTGTTTGAACTCATACTTCATCAAGGCACTTGACAATTTGCAAACCAACATCGTGGAGCTTGTTTCAACCCATACAAAAATTTTTGGAGTCGACATACTTGTCCCGGACCAGACATACGAAATTCAGGTGGTAATTTCATATAAACTTCTTCCGCCAGTTCGTCATGCAAGAAGGCATTATGGACATCTATCTGATGCAACTCTCAATTTCGAGTGACCGCTACCGCTAAGAAGGTCCGAACGGTCACTACCTTCGCAATTGGACCAAACGCTTCATTGTAGTCAATACATTCCTCCTGCTTATTGCCGAAGATGACCAACCAAGCTTTATATTGTTTAATTATTCTGTCTGAATTCTATTTGATCTTGTACACCGATCTACATCCGAGTGTTTTTTTATCCGGCATAAATGTTTTTAATATCCATGTGTCATTATCCTCTAATGCTTGGATTTCTTATTGCATGGCTTTTCTCCAACATTCTTTTTTTATAGCCTCCAAGAAGAATTTTAGTTCAATTCATGTGGTAATTGCTGCAAGGAAGCTTTGGTGTTGCGAGGAAAAATTATCACAGGATATATAGTGAGTTAAAGGATAAGGTGCATCTGAGGGTTGCTGAGGATCGAACGAACTCGTTGATGGACTTTCTTTCCGAAATGTTTCAGTAACGTAGTCACGTAATCAAACCGAGTCATGCTTCTGACGTTTACCTCGACCTAATTGTTTCTCCAGTGTTTTTTCATTGGCCCAGGTACATTTTTTCTGTACTTCTTTCACGTTTTTATTATTCGGACTAGCATCTGTGTGGTCTAATTATGGATGATTCGTAGGTTCGGTATTCGATGTCTGAATTTCTTCTATTCGAGCTTTGTTCGCACCTACATAATTTGTCTATTCTTCGAAAATGTGTTGATTCCTTTCGTCCTTTGTTTCATCTGAGATCACTTCTATGTTATCGACCAAGTTACATGCTCCTATGGCAAAATGGAACTTAGTCTCGCAGAAGTCCACATCTCTTGAGACTAAATATTCATTATTTTCTAAGTCATACAGTCTCCAACCTTTCTGTCCATGAGGGTATCCCAAGAAGATACTAATACGATTCCGACTCTCAAACTTGTCTCTTGTTCTTCTCTCTGTGTGTGCATAGCATAGTGACCTAGCACCCTTAAGTGATCAGAATGAGGCGCCTCCCCATATAAAATTTCATAGGGGGTTTTCCATTCAAAATCGAAGATGGTTTTCTATTGATCAAGTATCCCACAGTCAAAATGCATTCTTCCTTGAATTTAATCAGAAGATGGTCCTGAAATCTCAATTCTCGCTCCACATTAAGAATGTGACGGTGTTTTCTTTCGACTCTTCCATTCTGCTGAAGTGTCCATGTGCAATATGTTTGAAATAGAATTTCATGTTCGAAGAAGTAAGTCTTCATACACGTGAACTCAGTTACGTTATCACTTCTAACTATCTTTGCCCTTTTTCTGAACTGTCTTTCCACAAAGAGCGAAGAAATTCTTCAAGATTTAAGACATTTTTTTCTTATCAACTAAGAGAAAGATCCACACAGCTCGTGAACGATCATCCACAATAATCAAAAAAATATCAAGCACCACAAGAGGAAGGGGTCCTATATAGTCCCTATAAGTGGCAATGGATCATCTCAAAAGTATCCGAAGCAATATTCTCACTTAAAGGAAAAACATTTCACGTTTACTTTGCTCGTTGACATACATCACATTCTCTATTCAATCTATCTCCGTTCTCATTTAAGCCTAATGTCGTAATAGACTTTGTTACTTGTGCTGAAGGATTACCCAACGGTTTGTGTCAAAGATCGAACCAATCAACTGCCGTTGCCTTCATAGCCCGTATCAACAGCACATTCCAAAAATAGTAAAGTCCACCTCGATGCTCACCCTTTCCAATCAGCTTTCTCGTAGTGGAGTCCAGTATAACACACATAATTCTATTAAAATATCACATCACAATCTAAATAATCAACTAGTTATGACACAGAAACTAAATTGCATTTCAAATTCAGAACATAAAGAACATTCTTCAATCATATCTTGTCATTCAGCCTGGTTGTTCCTTCTTTTGTAGCCACCGAGCTATTTCCATTCGGAAGCCCAACCGGACACTCAGAAATGTCCCGCTGATCGCTCAGTTTCTCTAGATTATCTGTCACATGTTTGGTAGCTCCGGAGTCTATAATCGAGGATGAGTTTTCAGTCTTACCATTCATCTAGCCGTTTGGATTTATTCCTTGTGAATTCAATACGTGAATCATCATTTTTCAAATCTCCTCACTCAAATTGTGAGGTCCTATCCCGCATGTGTTTATCTGTTCTATCTTCGCATGTGTATCATTGACAACAACAGTGTTAGCCCGGTAGTTATCTCTTACGCGATCAGATCATGGGCCTCTCCTCTATTGTTGTTGTTTTCCTCATCTTTTTCCTCCAAATTTTTTGTCTTCTTTTTTATATCATGGCCACCATTTCGGATACCCAATGAATTAAAAATAACCTTCTACAACGTGTCCGAATCTCTTACAATGTGTGTAGAATGCACCATCATTCTTTTCTTCACCTTGGTCACGGTAAGGATTTCTCCCTTGTACGGTAAAGGCCACGATTTCACTCCGTTCTTCCATTTTTCGTGTGATTCCTCTCACACGCTATTCTTGCACTAGCTTCGAGTAGACTTTGTTTAATGATGACAACGGTTCCTGAGCCAGTATGTTCGATCTCACCATTCCATACATTGCCTCATCCAAACCCATGAAAAAAATATGCATTTTTTCCTCTTCTATTTTGGTTTTCAAGATCATCCCCAGATTGCACGTGCATTTTCCACACTTGAAAGTCAAAATCTATTCGTTGTTTGCCAATTCTTCCCACAATTTAGTTAGTTTTCCGTAGTAATCCACTATGGTCCTTCCCTTCTGCTTGCACTCCGCAGGTTCTGCCTTCAGTTGTTGCATTCGAGGGCCATTGGTAACAGTGAACCGCTCCTGGATGCTCGTCCATAATTCTTCCGCATTCTCTTTATGCGAAATGGTTGAGTGAACCGTTGGTTCGATGGTGTTGCGAATCCATGACACCAATAAGCGTTTACAGTTCACCAATCTTCTAAGTCCGGCGATTCTTCATCCGGCTTCTTGATTGTGCCATTAACGAAGCCAAATTTCTTTCTTACACTTAGGGTCGTCCTCATGGATCTAGTCCATTCTTCATAATTCTCTCCCTTCAATTGGACTTGTGTCACCACAATTTCAGGATTATCTTTTGGCGTATTCTTTGAGTTTTGTTTTCTTCACCGGCAATTATTTTATTTTTATCGTCGGTTTCTCTGTCACCCGCCATTATTTAGGGTTTTCGTGTTCTTTTAACGAGGCTTTGATACCATGTTAAATTTGAGAGGCGACATAAATTTTGAGAGAACTCTTCAAAAGTTCTCATTTCCCTAGTATAACAAGGAAACTATATTCTAATAAACTACTATAATTACAATTTACCAAATATATGTAGATTAGAATTTTATCATAAAACTAATAGAGTTAAACTAGAAAACACATCTCAATAGTCACAAAAGCTAGCATAGTCGATTATAAGAGTGGTAGAAGAGAGGAAGGATCTATCTGATAGATCCAATCTTATGTTTCAGGGTAGTGAGACAAGGTATATGATAGCCTTTTTCGTAGTCGGACATTAAGGTAAAGAACATCCTTTTTATCAGAAATCTTGAATTCAAGCTTGAAAATCTAAAAATTTCTAATAAAAAAATTTTCTTGAATAAATCATGTGCACAAATTTAAATTAATTATTCAAATTAATGAATTCTAAATATCATATAATCCTACAAAAGAAGAGCTCGTTTAGTGAAAAATGTGAGGAAAATTGTTTGATTTCTTTGAATAATAATAGTGTTACTGTAGACTTAGTTTATTTTTTGGCTGAGGGAATATGCGGAGGTGGTAAGAATATGCCGCAGGAATAAACTTTGGTTTGGTTAAGGAATTTAGAGGGTCGTTGTTGGTGGGGACAAGGACCATCCTTTAGATCTTTAGATCTAAGATTAAACGAACCAGCTGATCAACCACGACCTTTGGGCAACACTTATTATTGAGATTTAAAAAAGGGCAGTCTGGTGTACAAAGTATTCCGTATTAATAGGATTCGAAAAAAATTACATTTTAAAAAGTATAATGTAGACGGTCTATTCTAATGCAAGCATTAATAAGTAATAATTTTATATATAATATTTCTCTTGACGTGATGCAAAAGACGACTTTTGAGAGTCAAGGAATAGGCTATTCTTTTTTTTTTAAATTCCGTTGGCCAAGAAATGTTGAAGCTGCATAGATTATTTGTATTGTACCTATTACCATCAACCAATATTTACTTACGTTACCAATTGTCAATTCTTGATCATTGTCATTAAGATTCATGTCAATTCGGATTGATCTAGTAAAGAAGGAAGATAGGGATGTGTATCTATCCCTTAGGTACACATTACATGTTCAAATCCTCTATCTTTCAAAGGCATTCATCATCCAAGATTCATCTCTTGATCTCTTCTTTCAAAAAAGACATTGTGCGGACATATTTTCAACTCAAACAGAAAAAGAAAAAAAAAGGAATTGCATGTATTCTTAAGCATCAATTATACACGAATAAGTTAATTACTTAAAATATCTTCAATTAAAATAGGCCTTTGTTTTACTAGCAAGTTTATAGAGTTGTCAATGTATTCCATCTACTATTATGGTTGTTTTGAGAATAGGAGGAAATAATTTGTTATGCCATTTACAGTTTGAATGAAAAGAAATGACACTACCAGTATCTTTTTTGTTGTTTTTACAGATATTTTAAGTTATTTTTTACTGATCTACCATAAAAGAGGTTATATAATTAAGATAATATTTATAACAACAACATATTCAGTGTAATCCCACAAATGGGGCATAAGATAATATTTATAACGGACTATAAAATAAAATCTCTCAGAAAACTGTCATGTATTGTTTCTTTATATATATATGTTTGTCTTAGCGGATTTGCTTGATTTTAGATAAAATCACCATGGACGAAGTTAGAATAGAGAGTACAAGTTCGATAGAACTCAATATATATATATATATATATATATATATATATATATATATATATATATATATATATATATATATATATATATATATATATATATATATATGATTGCCTTAGTGGACTTGCTTGCTTTTAGATTATAATCATCATGGACAAAGTTAGAATGGAGAGTACAAGTTCAATAGAATTTAATAATTTTGGTTCAAATCTTAATATATTTGTCGAGATATTTACTATATATATATATATGATTGCCTTAGTGGACTTGCTTGCTTTTAGATTATAATCATCATGGACAAAGTTAGAATGGAGAGTACAAGTTCAATAGAATTTAATAATTTTGGTTCAAATCTTAATATATTTGTTTAGATATTTACTATATATATATATATGATTGCCTTAGTGGACTTGCTTGCTTTTAGATTATAATCATCATGGACAAAGTTAGAATGGAGAGTACAAGTTCAATAGAATTTAATAATTTTGGTTCAAATCTTAATATATTTGTCGAGATATTTACTAAATTTATACATATAATAAGCTTCACTTAACTTTAAATTAGAAACCATTAACTTCAAATTTTAAATCTGCTCACAGTAATTGACTTGTAGATCATAACTTGGGACATGTTAAGAACATACATCTCACTTTTGGATTGTAAATATGCGGTTTACAAAAGTGACAGCGACCTTCATGGACAAGGAACAGATGCCAACTTTTATCAACACGTCTTCAAAAGATTACTTTTGCTTAGACATTTGTTAAATGTATTGCAATAATTTTAAAACATTTTACCATATTTGTAAGGTAGATGTAAAGGGAGGACTCCTCCCTACAATTTCTATAATCACTTTAACCTTAGGTTAAGTGGTCGTTTGGTCATAGATTCCAAATATTTTTAGTATTTTATTTGAAATTTATTAGGTTGGAATTGAAGATAGTGTTGTGTCTGATTATACTTTTTGTAAAGGATAAAAGAGATACTTTATATGAAATTTATGAAGATGGACTTGAAAGCAGGCTTGAGCATTTTTCAAAATTAGAAATCTAACGCCAAATTAGATTTTGAAACTTTATAACAAGCATCGCTTTTGAATAATGTAAAAAAATAATTTTTAACAAAGTGAATAATTCTCATGATTAAACGTTATACTCACATAGCCTAGTCTTTCCGTCATTCTGAACACACCATATATTGGTAAAATCTTAGACTTACCTACATGCATGGGCGGAGCCATCTTTGGTCAAGGGTAGTTAGGTGCACACCCTTCGTCTGAAAATTACGCAGTGTACATATGTTAAATATTAGCTATTATAAATATTTATTTAATTTTGCACATTCTTAAAACAAGTAGAAAGAAAATATACATAACTTTCGTCAAATTTATGACTCCGCCACTACGGCTATAAGCTTTTACTCTTGATTGGCCAACCTCAAACTTAAACGTAAGTAACTTGGATTCTTTGAGAATCAAGAAACTGGCAACATCAATGTCAAGTTCATATGGTTTGTTAAAAACAGACAAATTTGACAGCAACTAAGATAGATTTGTCTCTTCACATTTTTAGTTTACTTCAAAATGTAAGAATTGAATCCTTTGATGAATATTATTCCCAATATAATATATATATATATATATATAATTCTCCTATATATGAATAATGGAAGACTAATCTACCTTACTTAAAATAAGAGATACTAATTACAATTATAATAATTATAATATATTACATATCAATTATAATAAATGAGAGGTAATTATGGGATATGCCCATAATTACTCTAACAGTCCCCCGCAGTCTTAGTTGGAGGCTCTTGGATGCTAAGACTATCCCTGAAATCATTAAACAGTACGCGCGGAAGACCTTTCGTAAAGATGTCAGCTATCTGATAACGGGATGGGACATGGAGAACCCGGACTTGACCACGGGCAACTTTTTCTCGGACAAACAAGATATCCATTTCAATGTGTTTTGTGTGTTGATGCTGAACAGGATTGCCAGACAAGTAGATCGCACTGACATTGTCACAATAGACCGCTGTTGCCTTTTCAATCGGACAATGGAGCTCCATTAGCAGATTCTGAAGTCAACAGGATTCAGCAACAACATTGGCCACCTCTCTGTACTCTGCCTCTGCACATGACTGATATAGTGTGGATTGACGTTTAGACTACCATGATATGAGATTGTCACCCAAGAATACACAATAGCCGGAAGTGGAACGTCGTGTGTCTGGGCAGCCGCCCCAATCCGCATCAGTGTAGGCAGAAAGACCCGAGATGTAGGACGTATACAGATGTAGTCCGAAATGAAGAGTACCCTTAACATACCACATAATCCTCTTGAGATCCCCCATATGTTCTTCCTTCGGATCATGCATGTGTAAACAAACTTGCTGAACCGCATAGGAAATATCAGGCCTCGTAAAAGTAAGATACTGCAATGCATCAGCCAGGCTGCGGTAATGTGCGGGGTCGTTGTATGGAGTACCTAAAGCATTGCTCAACTTCGCCTTCGTGTCAACCGGAGTATGGGAAGGTTTGCATGAAGACATCCCTGCTTTGTCAAGTATCTCCTCGGCATACTTCTTTTGACTGAGAAACAGACCACCTGCATAGTGAGTGACAGCAATGCCAAGAGAATAATTCAACGGACCTAACTCCTTCATTGCAAATTCAGCTGCAAGAAGGGACATAATAAACTATCGAAGTGAAGTTGAGGATGCAATGAGGATAATGTCATCAACATACGGAAGTATATAAGCCACATCAATGCCCTTCCTATAAATAAATAGAGACTGATCGGACTTGCTGTGAGAGAATCCCAATTTGGAAACCAATCCTGCAAACTTGTTATATCATGCCCGATGAGCTTGTTTCAGACCATATAAGGATTTTCTCAACAGGCACACATGATCTGGACGGGCAGGATCGAGGAATCCGAACCGTTGATGCATATATACAGTTTCCTGCAAGTGGCCATGTAAAAATGCATTATTAACATCCAACTGATGAATGAACCATGACTTGGACAATGCTAGACTAAGAACAATCCTGATAGTTGTAGGCTTGACTATCGGACTGAATGTTTCACCGCAATCTACTCCCACCTGCTGAGACCTGTCATCACCAACAAGACGAGTTTTGTATCTCGCAAAAGAACCATCAGAATTCTTTTTATGGCAAAAAACTCACATTGAACGAATTATGTTCACATTAGATGGTCGTGGTACCAAATCTCACGTCTTATTTTGAATAAGAGCAGTAAATTCATCTAGTATGGCAGCCGTTCAATTCGGGTATGATAAGGCAGCTTTGGGATTTTTTGGTATTGGTGAGGGTTGGATTGAGGTGGTTAGGTTAAAATGGTGTTTAGGTCGAAAAATTTCGTGCATAGCATGTATTTCCATGGTCCGTTGAGGAGTTGGGCCGTTGGATGATTGGATGGTGTTGGGATTCTGGGCCGAAACAATGGGTAGGGTAGTTTCGATATTTTGGGCCGAGGTAGTGGGCCCGGTATTGGTCTGGGCCAGTGTGTTATCGGAAGGGGATGGGGTGACGGGTAGAGTTGTAGGAGTTGGTGATGCTCCATAAATTTTTATTTTGAGAGTTTAGATAATACCTCAAAAGTTGATGAATTCCGTCGCCCAGAAAATCATATGAAGGTGGGGATGCCGCTCGAGATGTAGCAAACGGGAAGGTTGATTCATCAAAGATAACATGACGAGAAATAATGATTTTTAATGTTGACATATCAAATCATTTATATCCCCTATGATTTTGTTGGTACCCCAAAAACACGCAAGGAGTAGATCGAGCTTGAAGTTTATGAATGGTGGTAGACGGAAACAAGGGATAACACAAACATCCAAAATCCCGTAAATGTGTAAACGAGGGGATACAGTTGTACAATACCTGAGTAGGGGACACATTGAAGATTAGTTTACTAGGAAGAATATTTAAGAGACATGTAGCCATTTGAAAAGCATAGTGCCAAAAATTTGGTGGTGTGGACGAATGCATAAGGATAGAGCGAGTCATATTGTTGATTGTTCGAATCTTTCTTTCAGCTTTCTCATTTTGAGAAGATGTATGTGGACAGAAAATACGGACAGACATAATTTTTTGGTGACAAAAATTCTGAAATTGGGCATTTATAAATACCCCCCCAATTATCATATTGAAAACATTTAATGGTTTTGCCAAACTGAGTTTTGATAAACACACTAAATTGTTTCAAAATGTTATAGGTCTATGATTTTTTTCCTAAGGGAAAAGTCCACAAAAAATTCAAAAAATCATCAAGAATGAACAAATAGTACTTATAACCTGTAGCACTTAAAACGGGTGAAGTTCACAAATCACAATGTAAAATATCAAATGGCATAACAGTATTAGTAGTAGACGCAGAAAACAGAAGTTTAATATGTTTACCAAACACACAGGTTTGGCAAACAGAAGAATCCAAACGTCCATTACAAGAAAACAAATTATTCTTCCTAAATTGATTAAAAATCGGTGCTCCTGAGTGTCCCAACATATTGTGCCATATACTAGGAGAGATGGCCGCAAAGGTGAAAGGTTTGATCATGTGGTTGTTGGAGCAGAGGTGATGGGATATAAGTCTCATGTGTCCCCGTCTGAAAATCCTTCACAGAAAAACCAAACGGATCAAAATTCACTGAAACATTGTTTTCAGTTGTAAAACGTCGAACATAGATCAAGTTTTTAATCAATTTTTGTGCATGTAAGACATTTTCAAGCATAAATGTGGGTGGGGGAGGGTAGTGTTACATGACCAATACCATGAATTAGAATTTTCTGCCCACTGCCGACAATAATATTTTTATTATCGCTCGTATTAAAATAAGACGAAAGATTACTTTGAGATGTCATCATCTGTGACGTAACCCCTGTATTCATGTACTACGATTCATCTGGAATATTTAGATTCATATGACTCATGGCTTGTTCAATATCTATGGGTGCATATCCGATAGAAGATGGTGCCTGAGCTGCAAAAACATGTTGTGGACGAGATCCGAGAATACCGGGTTGGCAATTTGAAGAATGAGGAGGTTGGCCCTACGAAGAGGTCGGGAATGGGCATGGCGGGGCAGCTACTATGGGGCCCAGGCCCACGGTGGGTACTGCCCCCACTGTCCGGCGCTACTACCAGGAAACTGTCTGCCACTGCCCGGGCTGGCTGCTGCCACCGGCGGTTTGGCACCCGCCCCGTCCACGTCCCTTTCCACTATTATTTTTTCCTTTATTGTTTTGATTTGAACCTCGTTTTTTACCATTATTTTGACAAGTATTATGGCCACCCGAACCAGAATTTTGGGGCTCCAAATCAGTGAAAAATGAGTTGATAGAGACGAGAGTCGTTCCACCGGTGGTTGTGCTCGATGATGCCTGCTTTGCCTTCCTCGTTTCCTCGAGAATTAACCTCGAACGGACCTCGTAAAAGGGAGGTAATGGATTGCTTTGCTAAATGAACGTAGCAACACCATCATATTGTTCATTCAGCCCCGCAATCAACTAAAGGACTAACCTTTGATTTGACATGGGTTACAGAGAGAGGAGAGGGGCTTCGAAGCCTTAATTCAAGCTAGAAATTTCGCTAGAACAAACCAACGTTGGACAGTTGGTCCGCAAATACTTTTAATTCTTGACAATAGACTGAGATGTTAGAAAAATCATCCAATTTAATATTTGTAAATTGATGTTCAAGATAAACGGCCATAGACATTTTGTTATCTTGAAAAATATTTTCTAATCTTTCTCACGCCTGTTTAGCTGTAGAATTGGGTTCTAAGATGGTATGAAGAAGATCATTCGAAATTGTGTCATAAATCCATTGAAGGACAATAGCATCTAAGCGGGACCATAATTTCCTGTCCACTGTAGTGGTATCCGACGGTGACTCGGATGGAAGAATATGGCCAATCACCTCATAAGCACGACAATGAATTTTGAATAGCTCCGCCCATGAGGTATACTACCCTTTCTCCATTTCAAGAGTTATGGAGATGAAGTTTTTGACGTTATTGACGGCAAGAGCGGGATGAAAGGTTTATTTTTCGGCCATAGGTTCTACTTAGAATCAAAAAAAGGAAGAGAAGGAAGTTGTATTTTGATGGAAGTGGATTAGAAAAACCTAAAGGATGGGTTATGCCAGCCGAGGGGTGGTAGTTTTGTTTTGTAATCGGCTAGGGTTGTTTAGGTTTTGGAGGGATAGTTTAGGTTTAGGGTTTTAGGGTTAATAAACCTAAGTATTTGGTCGAAAAATAATAGAGAGGGAAAAGGTAGAAATCGGCCAAGGGAAGGAAAAGAGAAGAGTTTAGGGCAAAGGATCTTTGACTAATGATATCATGTAAGAATTGAATTCTTTGATCAATATTATTCCCAATATATATATATATATATATATAATCCTCTTATGTATGAATAATGAAAGACTAATCTATCTTATCTAAAATAAGATATACTAATTATAGTTATAATAATTACAATATATTACGTATCAACTATAATAAATGAGAGATAATTAACACAGAACTTTTCCTCACCACATGAAAGTTGAAACGTATGTTATCCTAGTGTTTTTGGAATTATCAACTCTTATCACGTGCTTCCCAATATATAAAAAGTTCATGCATTTTCTATTATTTCTGTTTTTTTTCCTTTTTCCATATGTTCTCTTTTAACATTCATTGATCTTTCTCTTACATTTTTCCAAAATTTTCGCTTGTTTTTACGTAAACCTTCTTATTTAAAGTGTATTTGTATGTTGTCTTGCCCATACCTTTGAGAAATCTCAAAATTGTTTTTTTTTTCCTAAAATCATTATTGCTTCTCTTCTAATTTATTATATTTTCTATTGAAAAAAAAAATTCTCTTACAAGTGGGGGAACGACTTTTTCGTCTTATCAAACACCAAAAAATGATCACTTTCCTCGTGAAAATTATTTTTCTGAAAGTCATTTTTTCTCATACCATGCGTGGAAAATTATTTGTATTTACTTTTCTATGTAAAATATTACAATTTCGATGGTTATAATTATCCACAGTTTATATCTTGAACTGAGAAATTAAAGTTATAGCCTAATGATTAGCCTTGCAAATCTAACTAAATAAATTAAAAAATCATTGCTTTAACAATTTAAAATTTTAAATTAGGTGATCACTCAATTGGAAGCTCCACCTTGTGTCATCACTTATCAATAAATTAAAACCACAAAAAGTTGCGGGGAATTCCTTCATACGGGTTGTTCTTTAATTTTTGCTCCTTAGTTCGCTAGTATTTAATTTTTACCCATACATTTAATTTAATAAAAATTTATGGGTCAATGCATCCTTTATTCGTGGGTCTACTAAATCAGAGATTTTGGGTTCGAAACACAGCAGAGATAAAAAAGGAAAAAAAACCGCAAGACAAATTTTTCATAGAAATTAGGACTATTCGGCCAAAGTTATATAGAGACTTGACCCATGAGCAGGCCCTTTCTTTTGCAATACTTAAAAGAGTCTCTCATGACCCAATTATTATTACAGCGTTCTCTACCATAGAATTCGGACTTCCGGGTAAACCCGACGGCTTCTATGAAGAAGGCGGCGCAAAGGAGGCTCGAGGGCTTGTTAAGGAAGGCGACAAGAATGCAGCCTCAACCAGAGAGATCAACTTGCGCCTTTGAGTTGAGGCCACTGGCGGCGCAGAACGAACTAATCCGCGACCAGCAAGGCATAATTTCTATACAACTTTGACTGAATAAGCATAATTTCTATGAAATCTTGCCTTACGATTTTTATTTTTCTTTTTGACTCTGCTGATTCGAACCCACAATCTCAGAGGTATTTTTTGAGGCATAATTACATAGAAACTATACCCCCTTAAGGCATAATTTCTATAAAACTTGGACCGAATAGACATATTTTCTAATGAAATCTTGCCTTGTGATTTTTTTTTTTTGACTTTGCTAAGATTCGAACTCACAACCTCAGAGATATTTTCGGTCAATTTTTTTTAGGCGAATGACAAAATTTAAAGACCACCAATTTGAGGGGGGGGGGGGTGGGGGGAATTAAAGACCACCACCCTAAAATAGGGAAATAGTGCGAATTGCCCATAAAACCAACTAACCCATCTATTGGGCTTATTAATAACTCGACAAACACACTTTGGGGCCTCTTACTAACCCATCTAGTGGACTTATTTGTAACTCGACAAACACACTTTGGGGCCTCTTACTCTCTAACAACGAGGGAAGTGCACAAATAGCGGTTTTTAGGACCATTATTCAAATAATAGCCGAAATTTTCAAAAAAATTATAAGTTACTACCTCAGAGTTAAACTAACCTTTAGCCTTGAAATTTCAAACTCGAATATGACGTCCGAACTACCAAAGCCTAACTTCAAATCTGAGTTAAAACTTCAAACCTTCGGTCTGAAGAGACATATATAAACTTCAGACCTCTGACAGTTCAAAACCTCATACCCGAAGGTCTGAATAGACATATATAAAGGTCCACTGAGTTAAAACTGCAGAAAACACAACCTTTCCCTTTCCTTCTCATAAGCAAAAATAATGCAACTTTACAACTCCGAATCCATCTCCAATGAACACAAAAATAGGTAAGGAGGAGACCCTTTATCATAGGCCATAACAACATCTAATACATGCCGTCTACTTTCTACATAGAGAGACTATGCCCAAATGAAAAGAAGAACTGGATACTAGCGAAAACCATAACCAAAGTTCATATGAGGAATCCAATACTCTTGGGAGTGGACTCAAAAAATTTGATTCAGTTTATGCAAAGCCAAAATTGCCTCTCGCACTGTACATCTTATCCATTTAATTCTTGGAATGTGAAGAGAATGTTGGTGGCTGCTTGAAACCGGAAATGTCAAACAACTCCATGAACCTCAAATCTGACACTCTAGCTTTCTCAGCAGCATACCTTTGGTACTCATTAAAAATTGAGGTGAGGCACCATTTTTGTAATTTTCTGAGGCACCCCACAAGGCTACCAGTTCGATGCTGCATAATTTACCACGCAATGACATAAACGGTGGTCAGGAATGTTGAGTGAGGATTTACGTAAGAAAGAGCAAGAAAATTTAAACAAAGACAAATGAAGGACAACCTTTCCTCTTTTGCAGTGAATTAACAGAGGGCGGTTCTTTTCATCTACAAAAAGTATAGAGTCAAATTGTATTACAGAAATTATTTAGCAAAACTAGCAGACAGAAACCTAAAGCAAGAGAAAACAAAATGCAACCTTTCAAACTTACCAAGGACAACTCTCAAAGCTTCTCTTATTTTTTCCTCTGGGATGTTGACCAGTGGTGGCTCCTGCATTGAGAAACAGTCAAGTACTAATCCACAAACTTTTTTTGCTACATATCAACAAAAAAGAAACTCTCCAATTTACCCATAGATACATTGCAATGAAACAACAATAAGAATATCCCCATACACGGTTTGCACAATCATGTGACAATAATAAAATGTCTGCTAACAAGACAGAACATTATTCATATATGCTGCTACTAATGTTTGTAGACATGTACCTTCTGGTACACCTTGCAACCATATCAATACTTGGTCAAAATTTCAAACAATCTCCATAATAGTAACATGTCTTTTCATTTAACCAACAGCGTTGGATATCCAGATAGATTGTGATAAAGTTGTTACAGGACAAGAATAGACATGAACATTTGTATTAACCCTCAGTGAGGACACAGGTATAGACCAAAAAAGTAGAGTAACTTTGTCAGAATTCAGACAGCAGAGAGAACTCATAGCTATAGCCTATAGTATATGATGATTAAAAACCAAAAGCATAGAAGAGTGTATGACAAATACAATGGTATCCAAGTTTTGTAGGCAACGAATTGACCTCTAAGTCTGCTCAAGATCAGAAGGTAAGAAAAGAAAAACAATCATAACATATGGACTTGATTAGGATTAGTAAGGTAAGGTTTGTCCCCCCCTTACTTGTACGCTTCATATTTGAGTTTTTCTATTATTAGAAAGAGCCAACATTTGCTTTTAAAAGAAAAAGGAAAGAAAAGACTAGGGGATATATATCAAATAACATTATGGATATGAAAAGCTAACAGCAATAAACTTGAGAAACCTACAGAGTCGTCCTTTTCTCTCATCAGTCAATCATCTAGTTATCTTCCTAGTTTAGCAATCCAATTAGTTGGCATATGCAAATTTTGGAGTCCGGCAAAGCTAATATGGCTTGCTTCTGATGAATCCAGAAAGAATGCAATTACATATTGCTAGTGGATGAAATTCTGTCGCTCATACACAGCAGTTGAAGATTTTCTAAAAGCAAGTGCAAAGCTCCACCAGGACAACTACTAGAATAAACACTACTACGGGTACACTAACAAGAGAGGAACTACGAGTAGAAAGACTCCACTCTGCTACTGAAATTCAAGAGATTGCGTTTAAATACATTAAACAGAGAAAGAGAGAGTCAAATCTCATTTAGAATGTGCAGATTGGAGAATTTAAGAAAATATAGGATTTTTATGATTGTGCATAATTTACTACGCTGTGGGATTTCACTGAGTATGTTGTTGTTTTGTTATTCCCTAGCTATGTTTATGTCTTATGGTTCGGTTCATTCATCAAGAACAGAGAAAAACTAAAAGCTATAAACAAATAGAATGAAAACAAAATAAGTGCTAAGAATGATCAAGTAGCACCAGTTGCGGCAGGCCTTATGAAGTATGAACTGTGGGAAGTAAGGTTGAATAGTCGATGAGAAGTAAGCAGTACTAGGAAGCTGCAATACTCGCATTTTTGCTGTAAAAGCAGAATGCTATTTAAGAGAGAGGAACTTTAAGTAACTAGATCCTTGAGAGAAACATAGAAACAAAAATTCGGCATGAAGCTGCATGTGACAAGCTCCTCTGTTGAAAGACTTTAAAGTACTTTAGGTCTCCAGCTATCTGAAACAGAGACACATGCAAACTTTTGTTTTCTTTACTCCCTATCACATATAAAACTATCTCAACTCCTATTTGATGAATATGAACATGAAAAATCTACAGAGTTTAAAACAAGAACATCTTTTGGGCCATGCAACCTCAAATACAAATATAGAACATCGACATGACTTATACTAGTTCTTAGTCATAGTCACAAAGGCCAAATGCATAGTTCACTTGCACAACAACTAAAAGAGGAACCAAAGGGTCACTTCGGTGACTATTCCAACTGACTGTTAAATGACTAAATATCTCAGGCCACAAAAGTTTATAATTTCATCTCCTACAAACTAATACCACAAAACCTTTTGACTTTGGTCCCTGAAGAAAGATGCATCCTAGTGCTAGTTTAGTCGGAAAATAATGATTACACTCTTTCCTGTTATATAAATCAGAATAACTGACTTCGAACATGGAATAATTAAGGATGAGAAAAAGCATATTGAGCAAGTATTCAATGCCAATAAATAGACTTCTTCTTGATAACCAGTCAACTAACCCTCATTTTTACAATCAGTTATAGCTAGAAAACAAGTCACTTACCTAATTAGGTAGCAAAAACAATGTGTCTTCACTGACAGCCGACATCACATAAAGAAGTGGAGCGAATAAAAAAAAAATTACTTCAAGCTTCAAAGTTTTTGTTACTCCCTCCGTCCAGTTTTACTTGTCACATTTGATTTTAAACGCCTATTAAGGAGCCAAAAATAGAATGGAAAGTTTACCATATTACCCCATAAAAAGTAGTGTTGGTAAAAAGGAATTGAAAATTTTGACTTATTAATTACTAAGGGTAAAATAGGAAAAAATGATAAATTATCTCTTGATTTTCTAAAGTGGGAAAGTAAAATTGGACAACTATTTTTAGTATAGTGGACAAATAAAACTGGAAGGGGGGAGTATTATTTACTGTCTCTTGTTCTTCGCTTCGCATATTGTTTTATTGTAGTTACTGTTTTCTTTTTCATATTAGACTTGCTTTGTTATTGCTTTATTCTAAGCCGAGGGTTTATCGAAATAGCCTCTCTACCTCCCTGGGAGGTAGGGGTAAGGTATGAATACACTCTACCCTCCCCAGACCCCACTTGTGGGATTACACTGAGTATGTTGTGTTGTTGTAAGTTTCAAACAAGTCCTGATGATGCTTTACAACTTAGTTGGCAGAGGACTCAGGACTGAGAATAAGCTAACTATACACTATGTATGCATATTCGTAACACCAACTTGGCATGATATTCTCAAAATTAGTTGATTTATCCAAAAAAAGTAATGTTTTACAACAGCTTCGTCCACTGAAATATCAGATCATGATCACATAGGTCTTAACATCAACCACAACTCTCACGGTTTCCATAACAAATTGTTAAAAGTGTTTTTTTAAAAGCTCTCAGTTCTATCATTTTTGTTTGTTTAAGCAATCGCATGATCGCAACATTCAATATCATAGTGACATTGAGACATATCTCACGGAAGATAACCTCTACCTTAGATCCTTCGATGGCGAACTGGAAAAGCCGAATTCCATTCGCATTTAGGAACTCCATATTAGCTTCAGGATATGGCTCTGGACACAAATATCTACACACAACATAAGCAAACAAAACAAAAATCGATAACAATAAGAGCATTAAACAAAAAAAATAAACAATGTCCTCGTAGTCTCTGAAGGATGAGAACCAACTATGTATGTAGCATCTACATCAGTAATTCAAATATTGTATACATCATTAGTCAGATCCTTTGTACTCCCTCCGTCCCAATTTACGTAATACTTTCGCTTTTCGAGAGTCAATTTGAGTAAACTTTGAAGCTAAATTGGATCAGATTAACTCAATATTTTAAAATTAAAATTTATATATTTGAAAACTACCTGAAAAGTAATATAAGTTGCAACTTTTCACGTATCAATTAGGTCAAAGTTAATGTAGTTTGAATCACGTGAAACAAAAAGTATCACATAATAGGAACTACCGTGGATACATATAATACAGAAGGATATGTGAGTGATTCATACACAGCACTGCAGATACATAATGTGAGTGATTCATACACAGAATCAGATACATATAATTCATAACAATATGTTAGTGATTCATACATAACATCTATTTACTTTATCAACTGTTCAACCAATTGCTATGTTTCCACAAATAATATCTAAACTTCAAGTAACAAACACGTGGATGATCAAGAGAAAAGTTAGAGAAAAGTTGCAACACAGTACTTTTCACGTAGTTTTCAAATATATAAATTCTAATCTTAAAAATATTGAGTTAATCTAATTTAATCTAATTAGCTTCATAATTTAGTCAAATTGACTCTTGAAAAGCGAAAAATATCACAGCGATATAGAAAGTAAACAAAAACGAAAGCTTCAAGTAACAAACACGTGAATGAAGTCATGAACGAACTCACATACATGATAGAACGAAGGCCTAGGGTTTGTAAAAACGCGAAGTTAGCAATATCAGGAAAACCAGACCGAAAAACACCGTAATCAACCATAGAGAAATTTAGTGGCGGAACTAAAAGTCCTTCTCCGGCACCGTCTAATACCGGAGAATAACTCTCCGCCGGCGAGTCGTCGTCGGATCCGGAGTTATCGATCGGATGACACGTGGATGATCGATCGCCGTTCTGCAATCGCATTGCTATTTGCTGCTATGGCGCCAAGTTAAAAAATGAGTTTACGTATTTGATTTGGAATTGAAAATTAATTGAATTGGTTTGGAATATTTTGGGATCTTCTATTTATATAATGGTTAGGGCCGGCTGCTATATTGCGCTGCTCGTTTTTGGGTGAAGGTTTAGAGATAGATGGATTATGGAATAAGATGGGAGCTCGCGGGGAGAAATAATAAGAAAATATGTTATTACACTAAAGTTTAATTCATCTAAAATATATCAGTCTCACGTGGTCATAACAATTGTATATTTAATGTAATATTAAAGTTTTATTACTTTTTCTGTATCAATGTTGTGTTTGGCGGGGTGTTAAGGATAGGTTTTCTTGTTCATATGTCAAGGGCTGGTAAGGTTTTGCGCGTTGTATCGAATTAAACCGCATGCTTCACTGCTTGTGCACATGAATTTAAGATGAAAGAAATATTTTTAAAATTTGTGGTCTAAAATAAGTTAATTATAAATCATCTTATTAATGGTGAAATGAGCATTTTAAAGTTAATTTGTTACTCTAAATATAGAAATATATTATTCTTTGTACAACAACAACAAACATACTCAGTAAAATTCAAAATGTGGGATCTGGAGAGGGTAGAGTGTACACATACCTTACTTCTACCTTGGTAAGTAGGCAGCCGGGTTACGACCAAATAGAGCGCGGAACCAACGAGTTCAGTCGAACAAGGTAACGAGTCTAAGGGAAGGATCAAGCTTGAAAGGGCTGTTTCCGAGAGACTCTCGGCTCAAGACAAAGCACAAGTCCAAGCAAAGTAAAACACACAAAGTGTATCTTGTGAACAGATTAAAAAAAAATAGTATCACATATAATTAAGACAAAGGTAATACTATTTTAAATAAGACGTTAATCACTATTATGAGAAATTATTATCGTTAACTACTACACACTCACAATTACCACCATTAACCACGCCACCAACAACCATCACATATGTAATTTGTAATATTTAGTTCATATAATATTAGATTAATTAGTATCTTATACGAATTCTATATTTATTTATCTTTAAATAAAACAAATTTTATATAATTTAATATTTAAATCTTAATTTTCATATGTGTAAGATTTAAATGTCTCAGTCTTATTATTCAAATATATATTTAAATTCAGATATTTTAACTTTAATAAAAATATATCAAGTCTAGTGTTTATGTATCAAAATAGAGTTGGAGAGAGATGAGTAAGAGAAGCCAAGTGGGAATGAGGTATGCGATAAAGTTTCCATATTTGCAAAGTCCTTTTTGGACGGTTAAAGTTTACTGTATTTGTGGTCAGAGATTAAATTGTGCGCACTACTACTTTAAGATGGACAAAGAAACAAAAGCTTAGAAAAAGACTTCTAAAATAGTGCACTTAACCAAATTTATTACGTATTGGTACCAACTTGGAAGCCATTGGCATTCATTGATAGGTGTTCTTGAAATATTTATCATAGCACATTTTGGGTAACAAATTGAGTCACGTATGAGTTTGACTCATTAGCCATGGTGGGTATCATGTCAAATTTCAATTCTATACATTAGTTGTCAAGTTAAATTGTATATTTTGAATATTAAAATTCATTGGCTTATACATTTATTGATTGTGACCTTCTTCGACTGATTAATTATGGGTGGGTACAGCCGGAGAAAGACAACACAAAATAAAACAAAGGAGATAACTTTGAGTGACTTATTAAAATTTTCAAAGAGCAAAGAAAAAAGTATCTCGAAACGTCTCTGGCACGTGTAGACGCCAAATGACTCATTCCATGATAGGTATCGATCAAATTTCATCTCTATACACGAACTGTCAAATCAAATTATACCGCTATAAATGAAAGTCACTTTGAGATTCTAAATTCACCGGCTTATAATGAAAAGAGTAATTGAATATAACGTTCTTCGACCGATTGATTAATGGGTGTGGACAGGGGATGAGGTAGCACATGATAAAGCAAAAGATTAAACTTCAAGTAACTTATTAAAATTGTCAAAAAGCAAAGAAAAACATGTCTCGAACCTCTTCTGCCAAGTGTAGACGCTACATGTCTCATTAGATACGACGGGTGTCAGGTCAAATTTCAACTCTATACACGAGCTGTCGAGTCAAATTGTGCCTATATAAACGAAGACCACTTTGAGATGTCAAACTTCACCAATTTATAACAAAAAGAGCAATTGATTGTAACCTTCTTCGGCCTATTGGTTATTGTATGGGACAATTGAAGCAAGATAACACAAGACAAAGTAAAGGACAAAACTTCAAGCAGACTTATTAAAATTGTCAAAGAACAAAGAAAAGTCAATCGAAACTGCTATGGCATGTCTAGCCGCTAGCCGAGCCGAACTTGCCTGCCCAACCAAGTATATTATCTCCTTCATTCTCTTATGGTGCCGGCAGGAGACAAGGCTCCTCTCTTGGGGTGCTTAGACATAATTTTTGAAAAACATATATAAAAGAAGAAGAAATATATAAAAGAGAAAAAAAAAGTAGAAAAGGGCTGGCCATAGTGCAATAAGATAGAGAAGGAATCAAAGGTTTGATATACTTTACTGTCATGCAATTTCGACTACTCTTTTTCTTCCAATCAGATAATTATAAGTACATAACATAAACCTCTGCATCAAAGAGCTACGCCAGTCAATTGTGTAGGAAAATTAAAACAATATTGATCAAGAACAAGTAAAATAAGAAAACAACTTATCGAATCAACGCTTCGTCATGGCAAGCCACTGTCTTGAAAGCGATTTTGGACTGACCGTGGTGTCAATCGTTTAGCCCGATCACTCCACAGGTTCCACGGTACTCCTAAACACTTGCACTAGTGGCTGGAAGTTTAGAGTTTGTACAAAGAAGATTGCCTAGAGAATAAGTGTTGGAAATTTACTAATGTGGAATTAAGTTTATCCCATTATTTATGACTCGAACAATTGGGGCCCCGCACGTCGGAAATGTCGTTTCCACACACGTGCAATCTTAGTGTCAAGTATCGTAAATTTCGTTAATGAAAGAGATATTGGTACGTAAGTGAAATGTTTGAGACATAGAATGATGAACGGTTATTGGATGAATAACAAGTTTTCCACGTTGTAAACGAAGGAAGGATTGTGCGAGGTGTAAGATGGAACGGGTCGGAAAGGGCTGTGGAGCCGAGAAGGGTCGTGGCGTCTCCCGGACTGGGCCGCAGCGCCAGAGTGCCCCGTTGTAGAGCCGCGATGCTAATTCCATGTTTGGCTTCTGGAGTCGCGGCGCTAAATGTTGCAGCGCCGCCGCACTTCCCAGGCAGTGTTTGCTCGACGAAATCCCAAAAGTTTAGTTGTTGAGGTAGTTTCAATGGCATTGAATCCACCCAATAATAACCATTACTTGGACCATTATGTTGCTGCATTACTTGGGGGTTAAATGACATCCATTACATGGCAATTGAATGCCATTATGGGGCATTTGAAAGGTCATCTTGCACACCTATAAATTGAGGCCGTTGGCTCAATTCTATAGAGGACCATGAACAGAAAAACAAGTTAACAACACCACAAAGAGATCAGATTTTCCTGATAGCAATCCTTCTCTTAGCAATCTTCATTATTCGTGTTCTTCGCTGAGATCATTTGTGTAGGCTTTGCACACTTGATAGTTTGCTATTTTATCTTGTGAGACTATTATCCACACTTCCGTAAAGCCTATATATGGGGGCAATCTTGTCTTAAAGACAGAGAGTCATCTCTCGACTCAGCCGGTGGTGTTGTGATTATCTAATTGGTTGCTACGTGTTTCAGGTGTGAACTAGAATCTCAAATGACTCTAATCGTTCGGATTCTCAGCGGATCTACAAGCCAATTCTCAGTGGATCTACAAGCCACAAGTGTAGCAGTTTATGTTCTTGTATTTCCGAATACAAGACCCATATTTGAAGTTCCAATTTAAAGATCAAGATATTGGTAACTTATTGTTGTAATCTTAGTTGTTTATCCTTTCGATCACTGTAATAGTTATTTACTATTTCCGTACGTGCTTTACATATCCAACAATAAGAACTTTAGAAGAAGGAAGAGAGATTATTTTCAGTATCTTGACAAGAGACCCCTGAACCTCTTTATATAGGTAGATGACAACTAGAGGTGAAGATCAGATACATTCGATGTATTGGACCATTGAATCTGAACAATGAACCTTGATTATTCATTATTTCAAGAGTATGTATTTGGATGAATACGTTTAATGTGCTGGACCAATGAATTTGAGTAATGAACTTTGACTTTTCACTATTTCAAGTGATGTATTTGGATGAAGTTTGGTTGTCCATTATCTAAAGGGATGTATTTGGACATGACATTTTATCCTTTGCATTAAAATTTCTAACAATCCCCACTAATGCAAAGTTAGATAAGAATAATTTCTGGGCAAAGGGAAGGAACATGTACTTAAGTATTAATATCTTTCGATTTGAATTAACACGTAGTGAAATAAGGCAACTAATATCCAAAAAGTGAAGTACTCTTGAATTAAATGCACATAAGTTGAGACCCCCATAACACATACCATATCCTTAATTTTATGCAAACTTTGTGATACTAACAAAGTGCTTTTATGGTCATGCACACACATTGAGTCTAATGAGTTCTCTAGAAAGACGACCTAAGTCTTTTCATAAAAGGCAACCACACCTTTATACTCACGTAGGTGATTCTATCAAGTCTATCACAAATAGACCATCTTAAGGTTATGGAATCATTAAGAGCAGAATAAGTTCAATCTCACATATCAAGCGGTGAATTCATTAAGTGCTTCTCAATAGCACCACCACAATGGGTTATGAAAACATTAAGAGTAAAACTCAAGTAAATCCATCAAGTCTGTCTCAAAAGCACCATCACAACGGCTATAGATTAAGAGTAAAAATCAATTTTATAAAACATTATCACACGCCATAGGAATAAGATATGTAGCATATATTGAGGAATCATATGGCTTCATTTGACCAACAAATGGGTATCCACCATACTTACCTTAATCTATAGGCCTTAGCCCCATCCCTCTCGACGTTTCAAGGATCATTTTCCTTGCCAAACCCTTGGTTAAAGGATCTGACAAATTTCTTTCATACCTTATGTATTTTAAGAAGATAACATCATGTTTCAAGAACTGGTTAACTACACAGTGTCTGATGCGAACGTGTCTTCTTTTTTGCATTGTACATACTATTGTTTGCAATTCCAATTGTCGACTGTGAGTCACAATGTAAAGAGACTAGTGAAGCTCGGCTTCCCAAATGGCACATTTTCTAAACGGTTTCTCAACCACTCAACTTCTTGCCCTGCTAACTCAAGAGCAATAAACTCAGATTTCATGGTATAACGTGTTATGCAAGTATGTTGGAAGACTTCCATGAAATAACACTTGCACCCAAAGTAAGCACATAGCCACTGGTGGAGCTAACTTCCTCATTTTACCCAGTTTGTATCACATAAACCTTCTAAAAAATAGAAAATTTATTAAAATGCAAACACTAATCCATAGTACCTCTCAAATACCTTAACAAATGTGAAGAACATTCGAATATTCACTACTGAATTTATGAGTATATCTACTCAATCTTCTAACAACATAAGCTATATCAGGCCAAATATAGTTCATGAGAAATATTACACTCCCAATTATTTTAGCATATTTAGTTTGAGAAATACTATATTATTTTTTTCTCAAGTGTATGTTAAGATCATAAGGAGTTCTCACTGGAACAACATCAAAGCAATCAAACTTCCTTTAACATATTTTTAATGTAATGAGACTGACACAAAGAAAAACCATTAATAGCTCTTTTGATTTTAATTCCTAAAATCATATCTGCTTCTCCAATGTCTTTCATTTCAAATTTGAAAGACAGAAAGTACTTAGTCTCATTAACAACATTCACATTAGGATCAAAGATTAACATTTCATCCACATATTGACATATAATTACACAATATGATTATATTATTTTGGAATAAATACATGTATCAAATGCATTAATAATAAAATCATCATCCACTAATGTGTCATTAATCTTTACATACCACTACTTAGGTGCCTGTTTTATGCCATACAAGGACTTCCTCAATTTGCATACTTTATCTTCCTGTTCTGGGATCACAAAACTCTCAGGTTGAGTCATATAGATCTCTTTCTCTAAATCACCATTTAAAAATATTGTTTTAACATCTATTTAGTGTACCACTAAACAGGTTTAGAATGGCTGACTGAGTTGTTTAACATCATTTTTAAGATGATGAGAATGCCCGAAGAATGGAGGTGGAGTACAATGATCTCGTTGTACAAGAACAAAGGTGATATCCAGAGTTGTAACAACTATAGGGGTATCAAACTTCTAAGCCACACTATGAAAGTTTGGGAAAGGGTCGTGGAGATGAGGGTGAAGAGAGACGTGTCTATTTCTGAGAACCAATTTGGATTCATGTCGGGGTGTTCAACTACAAAAGGCATTCATCTTATTAAGAGGTTGGTGGAGCAGTATAGAGAGAGGAAAAGAGACTTACATATGGTTTTCATTGACCTCGAGAAGGCATACGACAAAGTCCCTAGGGAGGTTCTATGGAGATATTTGGAGGTTAGAGGTGTACCTATGTCGTACACTAGGGGGATCAAGGATATGTATGATGGAGTCAAGACTAGGGTACGGACAGTAGGAGGAGACTCGGACCACTTCCTAGTGATGATGGGGCTGCGCCAGAGATCATCTCTTAGCCCATTCTTATTTGCCTTGGTGATAGAAGGACTGACGTGATAAATTCAAGGGGAGGTGCCATGGTGTATTCTATTCGTAAATGACATAGTCTTGATTGATAAGACTCGCAGCGGAGTGAACGTCAAGCTAGAGGTTTGAAGACAAACTCTGGAATCGAAAGGGTTCGGGCTGAGTAGGACCAGGACAAAATACTTATAGTGCAAGTTCAGTAACGGGAGTACTCTTGAGACATGTGTGGAGGTGAGGCTTGGTATTCAGGTCATTCTAAATAAATGAAGCTTTAAATATCTCAAATTTATTATCCAAGGGGATGGAGAGATTGATGATGATGTCACACATCGTATTGGGGTAGAGTGGATGAAATGGAGGCTCGCATATGATGTCTTATGCGACAAAAAGGTGCCACCAAAACTTATAGGCAAGTTCTATAGGGCGGTGGTTAGACCGACTATGTTGTATGGGGCGGAGTGTTGGCCAGTCAAGACTTCGCACATTCAAAAGATGAAAGTTGCAGAGATGAGAATGCTGAGATGGATGTGCGGGCATACAATGAGGGATAGGATTAGAAATAATGATATATGAGACAGAGTGGGAGTGGACTCGGTGGAGGATAAGATGCGAGAAGTGAGGTTGAGATGGTTTGGGCATGTGTAGAGGAGAGACACAAATGCCCCAATGCGGAGATGTGAGAGGTTGGCTATGGACGAGTTTAGGAGGGGTAGAGGTAGACCGAAGAAGTATTGGAGAGAGGTGATTAGATGTGATATGGCGCATGTGAAACTTACTGAGGATATGACCTTAGATAGGAGGTTGTGGAGGACACGGATTAGGGTAGAAGGGTAGTAGGTAGTCGAGCGTAGTCCTACTTACGGTTGCAAACTGGTAATTGTAGTGTTATTATTGTAGGCCCGTTTAGCCTATCATACTGATAGACGCAGTATTGATTTATAGTCTCCTGTAGTTTGATTTCTGCTGCTATGTATCCTTTAGTGTACTTTGTTTTACATGCGCTAGTTACTGCTTACTTTTTCAGAATGCGCTATCACAACTTATTCACTTTTGATACCAACATTTTCATACTGCTTTAAAATTTTTTCTAAGTGGGTCTGTCTGTTTCTCTTGCTTTGCTTTTGCTGTTCTTGTGCTTGTGCTTATGCTCTGTTTTAAGCCGAGGATCTCTCGAAAACAACCTCTCTACTTACCAATATAGAGGTAAGGTCTGTGTACACTCTACCCTCCCCAGACCCACATTGTGGAATTTCACTAGGTATGTTGTTGTTGGTGGTGGTGGTGTACCACTAAACTATGAATAGCGGCTAAGGCAATAAGAGTTCTAATGATCGCTATTTTAGTCATAGGAGAATAAGTATCAAAGTAATCAAATGAAAAAAAAAATAGTAGTATAGTGCGACTCCTGCGTAAGAGATCTCTTTGATTATTCATATTTGTCATCTTAGAACTTTATTTTCTGATTAACACATTTTTCTCCTACTTTTTTGTTTTTTCTATGATTTTTGTTTCATTCTTGGTGAGTAATAATGTTTTCTATGCATGCTAGAGAATGATTTTTTTATTTTTTCTTAATATTTCATCCAAGTTAGTTACACATGTGAATAGAAAGATGACCATTTTGGGGATAGCTGGAACGAAAATCATGAGAGAAAGAACAGTTCACAAGACAACTGCAAGTCTATGACTGATGACAAAAGACTACACAATAGTTAGCTTTTTCTTATTTTCTTAAATATAAATTTAAATAGGTTCAACCTTATTTATTGAGATTCGTCATTATATAGTAATGGTCTCTTGCTAAGTGGAACTAAAATAAGAGGAATAAATATAATAAAAGATAATTGACTCGTTATTATCTAATTAAGAGACAATGAGTAAAAGGGAGTTACAGTAATGTGGAATAGTCAAGGAACAAATTTCTCAAAATATAATAATAGTTTCTCATAAATCTGGCGGTCATCTCGATAATAAATTTGTGTAAAAAAACTTCTCAATGGTAAAAAAGACAAACATGCATTTTAGATTACGGAGAAGGCATCATTGTAATTTGTTTCAAAATGACACTTTCAATTGTTGCAATGGATTTGTGTACTCTCTCTCATTTTCTATTTTAACTATTTCTTGCATATTTTTTTCTATTAAATTTTTCTATTCAAATTAAAATAAATATAAAAAAATATTTAACTAATAAATATTTAATTATATTAAAACAATTTATGACAGCGCGAAGCACGGCTAAGTACACTAGTTTTAGTATCATCATAAAAATTAATCATCTACCCTAACACTTACATCACTAGCATTTCCTGAAAAACAGAAGGCTAGATTCATAAATAAATAAGAGTGGAGTTATAAGAAAAGTATTGTTGTCTTGGTTTTCATAGCTAGCCTCCTTTCCATGGTCTCCATTTTTATTATAATTAGCATGTCTCCAAAAGTGCAGTTATTTGATGAAAATATCTTTTTATGTGAGCATCAATGAATTAGCAGTCCAATACATCATAAACAGTCGGTACTTGAGAACCTCAACCCATTGCTTGGATATGCATCTTCAATCACAACTACTCTCTCTGTCTATTACTTTAAAGTAGAAGATCCCAATTTAGAAATTAAAACCAAGAAATGAAGAAAGGAACTCTCCTCTGCATTTTATCTCAAAGAACATAGTGATTGATACACTAAAATTAATTTGTATAGAAATCTAGAAAATTTCTCTTCCAAAATCTCTATTTTCCTAGAGCACCAATTTTTCCCCTTACCCTGAAATAGAAGTTATGTTTAAATCTACAGATCAATATTGTATAAAAATCGCTTTCAAATTGTAGGAAAAGTTGGAACAATATTGTTCAAGAACAAGTAAAACAAGAAAACAACTTATTGAATCAATGTTGCGTCGTGGCAAGCCACTGTCTTGAAAGCGATTTCTGACCGACTATGGTGCAAATCGTTTAGCCCGGTCGCTTCCCAAGGTTCCGCAACACTCCCAAACACTTGCACTAGTGGCTGGAAGTTTGGAGTTTGCACAAAGGAGATTGCCTGGAGAGAAAGAACTTCTGAAGAAGGAAGAGATTATTTTCAGTATCTTGACAAGAGACTCCTGAACCTCTTTTATAGGTAGATGACAACTAGAGGTCAAGACCAAATACGTTCGATGTATTGGAGCATTGAATCTGAACAATGAACCTTGAATGTTCATTATTTCAAAAGAATTTATTTGAATGAATACGTTTAATGTGCTGGACCAATGAATCTGAGTAATGAACCTTGACTGTTCATTATTTTAAGGGGATGTATTTGGATGAAGTTTGGTTGTCCATTATCTCATGGGATGTATTTGTACATGACATTTTATTCTTTGCATTACAATTTCCAACAAATTGGTGGCGCAATTATTATAAAATAGAATAAACTTCGCCTACGTGAGCTTGCTCACATTGCCGGTTTTAAGTCCGGATAAAGGAGAGGGCTGCAGTAGGCGACAACCAGTGTAAAACTCGCCAATTCATCATGCATCCTTGTGGGGAAAAGTATCATACAGAGAAAAAATATTTCTTGAATAGTCTTGTATCAATTTAGTACCATGTGAGTGGAGGAGTGGAAATGGAGACTAATACAGACCCTTTGGTAATTGACAAGAACAGAAAGTGTGAAAATAATGTTTACATACTAGAGCTGCCAACAGTAGATCTTAAATCAGATGGCGAAATAGTTGTTTGCACAAACAAGTAATTCATGTTTTCACTACAATTTTCACTCTGCTATCCTGATTTCTATATACTATAAACACAGTTTCAAAATCTAAGACTTTCTTTTAACTCAACCCCAGAAAAGAAGAGATACACGCTAAACTATAAAATTATGCGACTACTATATAATCACCCGTCAAAAGATACATCTGCCTTCCCATCTAACAGACTTGGTTATAAGGAACCACCAAAATCGGAAACCAAAGTTAGCCTAATAATCTGGTTATTCATGTACAATGTAGAATTGTTGTGGAGAACTTATACCTCTTTTCCTTTTTAACGGAGCCTCTTCGTCAGTCAAATGTTACTGATCATTTGAATTGTTTTTGATTGTCTGATCATGTGAATGTTATGTGATCAAGCAGCAAGAACAAGTGCTTTTATTGTCCCTTGACTGTTTGCTGTTAGAATCGTTGGGCTGTCACGTTTCCAACAAACAGCACTGATGAAAAATGATCCCATGTCCCCATCCGGGTCGTTCTGATCTTCAGAAACAAATCTGTGCCGAGCTGCTGGCTTAGAAATTGCCTGCACATATAATCCAAAAAGAGATTAAGCACTGGAAAACGATATAAATTGCTCATTATCTGCATACTGGGTCTTGTTGTCAAGTACTTTTAGAATGTACCTTGTGATAGACAAATACTTCATTTGTCTCGCTCCCACATGCAAGGTATTCGCTGTTTACTGTTAGACCCACAAAGTTCTTCTCGTTCGTATGTCCTTTAAAAGTACGGAGCTGAAATGAAAAATAGAACAAGGAAAATGCTGGTTAGTATTGAATTGATTTTCACACATATATAGATTGGAGATATCTCTTAGCACGAGAAATATGTGATTAGTTTCTCCAGGATTCAGATCGAGAAAATGACGAGAGCATGTTTACTTACTGGAACATTCTCCTTGACATCCCACAAACGCAATGTACTATCGGTTGATGCAGAACCTAGCTCATGGTTAGATAAAAAATTTACATATGAAACAGCTTTACGGTGCCCACTGAAAATGTGTAGTGGCTGGCTGATATTTCTCAAGTCATAATAGTGAATGTGATGATCTGCAGAACCTACCTGCCAGATATTGGTTCATGCCTTGGTTTAAAAATTTAACCTTTAACATGAAATACTATATTTAAATGCATTGATGGAAGATGACACAAAAACCAGCTCTTTAGGGGGATAAGTAAAGAGGAGACAAAACTTACAGCTACATGAGCACTGGATCCAGGATTATACTTCACCGAGCAAATGTTAGCTTTCATGTCAATGGTAAGAACGCTGGCTTCCTGCTTCGTGCACCAAACTTTCACCTGTTGAGAAATTAATTAGCATTTTCCGAATTTTACACGTATAATAACTCGCCAAAACAAGTTTTGTCAAATTTGTCTACTTTCAGGAACACTCTATGATTGTCTCTCCAGTCTCCAACAGCCAAATTAGGAACACCTCAATTTGAGAAAAAAGCATATTCCGCATTTCTATTTACCTTGCAATCATCACTACCAGACACAAGCATAGAAGGTTCAGTACGGCAAAAGTCGACACTCCATGCTCGTTTTTCATGTTCCTCGTACTCCATCACACTCTGAAAAGAAAGTGTTAATCTTATCCCATCAGATATAACTGCAGATCCATATGAAAGTGTTTTTTCATGATCTATGTATAAGAACAAAATAAACACCTGGAAAATGATACTACCTGACGAGTTGTAACATCCCAAACCGTTACTATGCCCTCATAGTCGCTGCTAGCTAAGTGGTTTTTAGTGTACTTGTTCCAGCTCAAACAACTTAGTTTGGATCGGGTAGACATTTCAACAACAGGACATTGCGCCTCAGCTGGTTCGTTTACCACCTGATAGAGAGAACATACAATGATTGGCTTGTATCATTTAAAAACACGAATACAATACAGCCAAAAGAGAAACAGACTTCATAAGAATCTCATATCTAGCCAAATTATTGGAAAATTCATTTCAACTCATATGCTTCACTAATTTCTCCCAAATCATCTCATTATATCACTAGCATGTGAAAATCTCAAAATCCTATCTGAGAAGACCAAGGGGGCTAGAAGTCAAGTTTAATGAATAAAACAATCATTAAACTACTAGCAGAAATTTTTCGAGTGGGAAGATTAGCAGAAATTAAGCTCACGTGAACCATGAACTTACTGATGAAAACTCGAAGACCTTAATTCTTCGTGACACCCCAGCAGTAGCAAACAATTCATCATCTCGGTCAAATTCAATACTGTCAAGAAGAGGAAATTTAGTTGCAGCTAGGGAGAGAGAGAGAGATAGAGAGAGAGAGAGAGAGAGAGAGAGAGAGAGAGAGAGAGGGAGGGGGGGGGGGGAGTTCTTTCCCAAAAACAAATGACCGGGTTCACCCACTAGTTATAAAAATTTAGAGAAAATAAAACCTCCTTGCTACCAAATGGTTTATAATTCAATAAAGGGGATTGCTATAACGTATCCAGGAAAGAAACTACTAATAAGAATTTCCTGTTTTCAAATAACCGATCATCTCTAGTTCTAGTTTCGGAAAGGACAAACTGAAGGAAAAACAGTTGTTGTTGGATTTTATTCTAAAATGCAATGAACTTCTTACCTTGAAACAACATTGGCCGAGTGGAAAAGGTCAGGCTGCCTGAGTTCAGCAACAACCCGCAGCCGACTATTTTAACAAACACAATAGAAAAAAGAACTGTAAGCCGAAATATTTAAGATAATCAGCAGCCAATACTACTAGTATTAGATGAACTGATGGACCTGTATCGCGTGAAGGTAGACAGAACAGATTGAAAATCCTCAAGCCCCGCAGAGTAACCTTCTCTATTCATGACATTTGCTATAGGTTCTCCCTCTTTTTGTGACTGTCTTGCCCAATAACGCCTCTTTTGTAGGTAACAGTCTTGAAGCTCATTGAACTGTGACAATTGAACATTATAAAAGAGGACATAAGAACAATGAACTATTCTTACAGCAAGACCAAAGTCCACAATTTTCAATTTTAAACGACCATCAACAAGCACAATGATAAATTACAGGATTAACCTGTGCATGAACGCGTCTTTTCCTTGCTATTGACTTTCCAGGTTGATTAGGATCCTGTGAATCTGATCCTCCGTGGTTGTCATCCTTCCATTGCACAAGTTGAGAATTCGCAGGAGCTCTTGCATCAGTGTTCCTGGTCTGTGAAGTGCCAGCGCGACGTTGTTCTTGTGAATTGACAGAACTAGAAACAATTGCACCACTTCCCTTATCTCTCGATGAAGGCCTGGCTGTCATTGCAGAAGAATCATCGACTAGCATTCTCATTTTCGCTGAATATCTACCTCTTGCCCTATATAACTCTATTCTACGCTTCTCCACAGCATTTATGTCTTCTTTAATGTACTGGAGATCATTTTGGATCTAGGAAAAGTACAAGATACGATCAATAACATACAAGAAAAACAAATCCCTACCTGCAGGAGGGATGTGAATTAATAGAATAGAATACAATAAGTTTCCAAGTGACAACAGATAAATTCAAACTAAAAGTGACAGTGTAAACTCAGTAGAAGTTCAAAACGAAACCTCATTAAGCTCTTCAACTTTTTGCTTCCTTAAACACTGGAGAAACTCTAACAGAATCTGAAGATTTGTTTCAGCTTCTTCTTGTTCCATTTTTCTTTTCTTGTCCAGAAGAAGTGATAGTAGACTATCCAGCTCTTTAACAGATACCTCGCATCCCTGCCTAAGAATCAGATGATGAGAATCCTGAACAGATAAATAGAAATAACCCGGAGACAATGACAGAGAGAGTTAAAAAGCAAAATAATCTGAGACTATGATGGCAGTTGCAACAAGATAATCAGAGAACCGGACTAAAAGAGTTGTTGAAATGCAAAGTTAGGGACGGTCTCCACTAAACTAAATTGAATGGACGCTTAGAGGTCTCCTACAGAAAGTACCAGCCCTTGTATTTTAACCAACATCTTTGCAAATACTTGCAGCTGAATTGTATTCCTTTTCAAGACATACATGCTCAGATATTCACTTCCCTTTTTTAGTTTCACACAAGTCACAACTTTATAATATCTTTTCCCTCAGAGAGTCCAAGCATTTTGTACAGTACAACCTAAAAAGTGCTTGGACAATGAAAGAGAAGTAATGAGGAGGCTGTCTTCCTTTTCCACATGCAGGTACAAGCGCAAGCCACATCAAAATACTCTCCTTCCAACTATTTGCACCTGCTTTAAATCCGACTTACGATGGGTATGAGGTGTTGGCACAAAACAATTAAACTATCACATATAAAGTATTTCAAAAGATAAACGGTGAATTTTTAATCACTTTCCCACCAGCAAAAGTAGTGCATATTGCTTCGACTCTTCAAAAATCCCGACGGATGCTTGTCAGGTCCTCCAAAAGTAGTGCATTTTCGGAGGATCAGACATGGGTGCGCCAACAGTTTTCGAGATCCGTGCAACATAGCTAAAAAGAACAAGACATATAAACCAGTGGCGTAAACTAACACCTGGGAAGACTATCAGCATACTCATTAGCTTCTCTTCCTTTCCGTTCATACCCTCCTAACAAACCATATCACTAACATCTGCCTACAACATGTAGCATCATGTCACTGGTACCTCAGCAAGGCTGAGATGCATCATTATCCGGACAAAGAACATTCTCTTGTCTATCTACAACGATACAAAGAAAGCTTGTTAAACTTTTCATGCATATCTGACCTGCTGTATTGCTTGGCGAAGTTGTTCCACAGGTGTACCACTTTTGGCCATTTGGCGAGCAGATCTCTTCATCAATAACTACACAATGGAAAAAACTTTTAACACAACTCGCTTTGAGTGGAAAATAACCTTTGAGAATGTCACCAATATCCAATAGACTAGTAAAAAATGAAGACCATAAACAAAAGAAAAGAAGCAAAGAGAAGAAAAATACAAATAAAGGGAATGGAACTACTAAACAGGGTCTATTAGTCAAGTTTCCACTCCAAAATTTAGCACATTGCGGGGTTGTGATGAAGAAATTGAAATACGTTACAATGAAAACTCACAAAGAGGAATATAGATCAAACAAGATTAATGTGAGCTACATTTATATCCACCAATTTCCAATTGGAGTAAATATTCATGTACATTCTAAAGAAATCTAAAATACCACACAAGGGCAGCCCGGTTCACTAAGCTCCCGCTATGTGCGGGGTCTGGGGAAGGGCCGGACCACAAGGGTCTGCATTTCTGCAAGAGGCTGTTTCCACGGCTTAAACCCGTGGCCTCCTAGTCACATGACAACAACTTTATCAGTTACTCCAAGGCTCCCCTTAAAATACCACACAATAGATTCAAAATATCCATGTAGACCAATATTCCTTCACCAGTATCCCAATTAAAAGGGAACTCTCTTCCCGCTACTGAAATGCAGTGATATTCCAACCAATATTTGTCATCGCGCAATATATAAAATAGGTCTGAGACATCATTAACTCCTGTATCTCAGCTGACCCGACAATTACTGCGAACCTAAACATTAAAGTTCTGTCGTGATATACAGAAGCCAGCATGATAATTCCTGATGGACTTGCTCATAACGACCTATATTCAAACATGTATTTTTCAATCACTCATAGAAATCTTAGAATTCATCAAATCCTGAGCATTTTCAGTAATACCAACACAGCAGGACCAAACCAGATTCCTCCAAGGCATGTAGTTCTACATTGCTAAAAGAACAGTGATAATTCCACCAGAACTAAAACTTTCACCTCAAAAAACGCACCTGAATTCCAATTCACTCATCTGCTTTAAAATTTTCCCCAATATTACCAGTAATGCCTAAACAAGCTACACAGCTAGCTGATCTCCACAAAAGTCACATACAACACATTTTGTATCTTCATTCATATACATTTCAAACAAATGTGATTATCAAACATCCAAATTCATGAAAAAAGCTGGAATTTTTTTACCATATTGAGAAGGATATTAGGATAAAAATGATCAGAAAGAAGCGAGTGAAATCCAATTCATCTCATCTGCTTTTAAAATTTCCCCAATTTAAAAAGTACTATTACCAGTAATGCCTAAACAAACTACAAAACTTGCTGATTGAAGTCGCATACAACACATTTTTGTGTCTTCGTTCACAGACATTTCAAACAAATGCTATTATCATACCTAATATATAAGTGAAATTCAAAATCAAACATCCAAATTCATGAAAAAAGCTCTAAAATTTTACCTTATTGAGAAGGAAATTAGGACAAAGCTGATTTGAAGTCAAGTAAACAAATGTGATTATTACACCTATATATATAAGTGAAATTCATAATCAAACATCCAAAATCACGGGAAAAAATGAAAAAATTGACCTTATTGAGAAAGAAATTAGGATAAAGGTGATTTTTAGTCAAATAAACAAAAATGTGATTATTACATTACACCTACATATAAGTGAAATTCAAAATAGAACATCCAACAACAACAACAAGAACATACGAAGTGTAATCCCACAAGTGTATCTGCGGAGGGTAGAATATACGCAGATCTTACCTCTATCTTAGGAGAAAGGTGATTTTTTGTCAAGTAAACAAATGTGATTACTACACCTCTATTTAAGTGAAATTCAAAATCGAACATCCATATTCATGAAAAAATCTCGAAAATTTTACCTTATTGAGATGGAAATTTAAGACAAATGTGATTATTACACCTATATATATAACTGAATCTCAAAATCAAATATCCAAATTCATGAAACAATAACAACAACAACAACATACCCAATGAAATCCCACAAAATGGGGTCTGGTGAGGGTAGAGTGTATGCAATCCTTACCCCTACCTTAGGAGATATAGAGGTTGTTTCCGATAGACCCTCGGCATGACGACAAGCAATTCAAAGCAATATGAAAAAAAAATAGCAGAAACGATTAAACCATGGCAAGATACTATACAAGCATGACAGAACAGACCACAAAAAAGAGCGGTAATAACCACAAAGTAAAACAATAGTCACAGAACATCCAAATTCATGAAAAAAACTGTAAATTTTTTACCTTATTGAGAAGGAAATTAGGATAAAGATGATTCGTCGTCAAGTAATGAGAGCAACAAGGACAATCACTTTTATTCTGTAGATGAGTAACAATGCACATATAACAAAAACTATGTCCACACGCCGTTAGAAACGCATCCTTTATAATTTGCATACATATTGGACACAACATATCCTTATCCACTTCCTCTTCCTTCTCCGCCGCAACTTCCTCCTTCACCACCCCCGCCGCAGTCACCGCGGCCGCTGCCGGAGTTGAAGTTTCGCCGGTGTTCACCGTCGACACTAAAGCTCCGATTGAATTACGCTCCCCTCCTCCCATCGCTCTCTACAATTGTACGAGTGCCTAATCGAATTGATCAGGTCATGTACGAACAAGGTTCAACTCTATCGGTTTGTTATGATGCGTCAGATGATGCATACATCACTGCACTTCCACATCTGAAAAGGTACAAATTATTGTAGCTCGTCAATAAAAAAATTCTATTAAAACTTGAAATTACACTAATTTTTTGCATATGTGTGTATACATGTATATTGTGTAGAAACAACTGGCTCAGATACATACATAACTGCACTTCCACTTTTGCGCATCTGAAAGGTACAATTATTGTAGCTCGTCAATAAAAAATTTCTATTAAAACTTGAAATTCAAATAACTCGCATATGTATGTATATATCTATATTGTGTAGGAATAACTGAACAAGGTTCAACTCTACCGATCTGTTAGGATGCGTCAGATGCATAGATCACTGCATTTCCATTTTTGCACATCTGAAAGATACAATTGTTGTAGCTCGTCAATAAAAATAATTACACTAACTTTTTGCATATGTGTGTATATATGTATATTGTGTAGGAACAACTGAACAAAGTTCAAGTCTACTGATCTGTTAGGATGCGTCAAACATCTGAAAGGTACAATTGTTATAGCTCGTCAATGAAAATTTCTACTAATTTTTTGCATATGTATGTATATGTGTAGGTAGATATTCTTAGAGATGTGAAATGCGAGAGAGATGATTAGTATGTGTGTGTGTGTGTGTTTTTTTTTGTGAAGAGTGAGAGATGTTTTGTGAGGGTATAAAAGGACCACGTTGGCGGGGAAGTTGGGTATTTCAAAACTGGGGAGACTTGTTAATGCGACCGCCTCATAATAAGTACAATATATTTGGCTGCCGTTATTATTTTTTGGTATCCAATAGGATTATATATAAGTTTCAATCCATCCAAAGCAGCGGAAAATTGTTTTCTATATATGACAAAAAAGTTACTACTACTATTATGTTTCAATACACTCAAAAGAAATCTATAAGTAATAATACTTGAATTATAAATTTATAATCTTAAAAATATACTTAGATTAACATGTTACAATAAGTAAATATAATTTAATGGTGTAACATTTTCTTACATCGACGGCTATATATATATATATATATATATATTCATATAATATGCGCTTGAGAAAATACATAAAAAAATTTAAAAATTTAAAAATTTAAAAATTTAAAGTGAAAGTGTTTAATAGAAATATTTTATTGGGTGTTCAGATGCTCAATCAGAATAGACCCTAGTTCGAATGCTCAAATAAAATTTATTGTCAAATTTAAAGAGTTATCAATATATTTTACCTTAAAATGAGGAAAATGATTTCCTTAATGAAAATAGAGAAAACAAATCTCACATTCAACCAACTACACCACCACCAATCAACTCAACCCCAACGACCCACTCCACCAAACCATAACTACTGCCACTGTTCTATGCACCTACAACTACATTTGCCAACCAGTCTGGGTATTTTACCTCCCGGGTTGATCCTATATTGAGTAGTCTAGCTACCTCTTCTTTAACAAACCTGTTATGGAATTCGGCTATCGGCTATTTTTTCTGCCGCACCGGAGGAAAACTAAGATCCAGGCCCAATTTATGAGTTGTGACTTCTGGAGGAATGTCTGTCATATCTTCATGTGACCATGCAAAGCAACCAATTTTAGATATAAGATATTTAAGAATTAAATCTTTGAGCCCAGAGTTAATTCGGTGCCCTGGTATACCTTCCTATCGGGAGTTTCCGGATGTAGTGTAATATGCTTCAATTCCTTTATAGTGGACTTGGTGGCACCTGATTCATCAGGTACCTGAAAGTATCTGGGTACTTGGTACCGGTCTGAAAACTCTTCCTCCGAATAGGCTGCTACTGATTCTACTGGCTGAACCTGGAGAAGCTTCTCTGATACCGGCTCCGCTTCCTGTAATTGCTATTTGGGGTCTGCTGCGACCTCTGGTTCCTCTATGGATAACATTTCCCTGGAAGCATGTTGTTTACCTTGAATTTGCTAAATCCCCTCTAGCGTAGGGAATTTTACCAACATATGCAATATTAATGGGACCACATTCATATCATATATCCACGACCTTCCAAATATCGCATTATACCTCATATCCCTATTGAGGACATAAAACTTTGTCAACTTAACGACTCCCATCGCGTCCACCGGTAGATCCACTTCCCCCTTTGTGGTCTCACTTAACATGTTGAAACATGAAAGGGTTCTGGGAGCCGAAACTATTTTGTCTGCCATAGTCATTTCTACCACCTTCAGCCTGATTATATTAGCTGAGTTTCCGGGATCAATTAGAACTTCACCTGGAAGCAGTAGATATGCACCGTGACCACCAGTGCATCAATGTGAGGAAAGATAACATAAGCAGTGTCTTCTTCAGTGAATGTGATAGCATGTTCATCAGGTATCTCCCGAACTTTTTTCCCGGGTTACATAAATTTTCATGTTCTTAGTCGCCGTGAAAGATGTGGCAACAATCATTGATCCACCATAGATCATGTTTATAACATAAGGTGGTGCATCCGAATTTGTCTTACCTTCTGCGGGTAGTCCCCGCTCATAGTTGTTTCGAGCTCTCTCGCTCAAATATTCCCGAAAGTGTCCCCTGCCTAGCATTCCCGCCATTTTAAGAAGCCATACAAAATCTTTCGGTGCAGAAAGCCGCAATGGTGGGAGCCAAACTGCCTTCTCCTAGTCCTGTCATCTGTTTGATCTGAACAAACAATAAGACTTAAAGAAAAAAATAGATTAGTAGAGGGGTCACTTGTGACACCACAATTGTCCAGGCCCCATGGTGGGCGCCAAAATGTTTACCCGTAAAATGATACAGTTGAATTTGTATACGTGGATCTCAAGTGACACGCTAGATATGAATTCTAGATGAATTATATTAAAAACAAGCATTAACAAGACAAAGTAAATAATAATTAGCCTGAGTCTTGTGTCATCTTCTGAGCAAAGTGACGATAACTTGTATGAAAATATAGAAATCAAGAGAATATCATTAAGTATTTTGTAATAACTAGAATCTGGTGTGTTACAATGGAATAATATGCCCTATTTATACATGAGCTACACGGGTACACAACCCACAAAATATGCTCTCATTAATATAGGAGAATGAATGCTCTAAAAATTGGACAATCAATATCTCAATAAATATCATTAAAGTGCCATTGGAAGTCGTATAACCGGCTTTAGTAACGGCTGCCCGTTATAACTTAAACGACTCTCAGCCTTCTTTATTACCGATACCGACAGTGCTTGTGTCGCTTCCGGTACCATGCATTCCTAGTCAATATTGATGTATGCTGGTGTGGTTCTGGTATCATGCCCCACGTGTCACATTATAATTTGTATGTCATCAATTTGGTACCGTGAAGGAACATGCAAGACATATACTTGTCCACGAGCTATCTTTTCGCGAACAAAGTGAATATCCATCTCGATATGTTTAGTGCGCTGATGTTGGACCAGATTCACAGAGAGATAGACCGCACTAACATTATCGCAGTAGACTAAGGTAGCTTTTTGAATAGGAAAGTGAAGCTCTAATAGGATATTACGCAGTCAACATGACTCAGACACCACATTGGCTACTCCTCGATACTCGGCCTCCACATTGGAGCGCGATAAAATAGCCTGACGTTTAACCGATAGAGAGACCAAGTTATCACAAAAAAATATACAATAACCAGATATCGAACATCTGGTATCTGGACATCCACCCCAATCAACATCTGTATAAGACATGAGAGTAGATACATATGATGGATATAAGTGCAAACCATAATCAAGAGTGGCCTGAATGTAACACACAATGCGTTTGAGAGTGTGCATGTGTTCGTCCCTTGGATCATGCACAAATAAACGCATCTGCTGCACTCCATAAATAATATCGGGCCTCGTGAATGTAAGATACTGAAGAGCCCCTGCAAGACTGCGATAATGGGAGGGATCCTCGTAAGGTGTGCTAGAATTAACACTCATCTTCAGTTTGGTGTCAATCGGAGTAAGAGATGACTTACAGAATGACATGTCAGCCCGTTCAATTATCTCAGTTGCATACTTTCTCTGGAATAGAAATAGACCACCTGCATGACGAGTTACAACTATACCCAAAAAATAACTCAAAGGCCCCAAGTCTTTCATAGCAAATTCGGAGATGAGAAGAGACATGATAGACTTGCGCAATTTATTAGAAGAGGCAGTCAATATAATATCATCCACATATAACAGAACGTATGCCAGAAAAGTACCACGACGATAGATGAACAGAGAATGATCAGACCTGCTGTGAGAAAACTCAATAGTAGACACATAATCTGCAAATCTTTTGTACCAGGCCCGAGGGGCCTGTTTTAGCCCATACAAGGACTTCTTCAGCAAACAGACATGGTTAGGATGATTGGGGTCCCTGAAACTCAAGGGATGATGCATGTATACCATTTCCTTGAGATCACCATGTAAGAAAACATTTTTCACGTCCAGCTGATGAATGGGCCAAGCTTTGGAGAGAGCCAGACTGAGAACAGTGCGAATAGTTGCCGGTTTGACCACCGGACTAAATGTCTCTCCACAATCCACGCCAACCTGATGAGTTTTGACCCCACCTACAAGACGGACCTTATGCCTCTCAAAACAACCATCAGATTTTTCCTTATGAGTAAAACTCCATATAGAACGAATCACATTAACACCAGGCGGACGAGGCACCAACTCCCACGTCTTATTTTCAATAAAAGCATTATATTCATCATCCATGTCCATTTTCCAATTTGTTTCATGAAGGGCAGACATAGGGTTAAATTGGTAGGAGTGATTTAGTGACATTAGAATTGAGATTAAAATGTCACTTTGGTTTAAAAATACCCCGTTGGATACGAGTAACGGGCCCTTGACTCGGAATAGAAGTGGGCCAAAATTGGGTCGGTGTGGTGATGTCAGAACTGGATCGATTTGGGAGGTGCATGCTCGAGTTGGGAGGTAGGCTAGCCGGTGGACTGTGGCGCACTTGGATGACGGACAGTGGGCGGCCAGCGGTGGAGTCTGGGTGGCCGAATTGAACATGGGAGGACTATATGGGCTAGTGGGTACTGGGCCAGTCGGTGTCTGCTGGTCCAGATCCTGAGACGGGGGTTGGGTCAAATGGTGGACCACATATGGTGAGAGCCCATCATCCAGAAAATTTAAGGAATTAGACACGAAATTATGCAACTTAGCAAATGGAAAGTGGGTTTCATAAAACATTACATGGCGATGAATGCTGATTTTATTAGAGGATAAATCATAACATTTATAACCACGATGATTAGAAGGATAACCCAAAAACACATAAGCGGTAGAGTGGGCTTGTAGTTTGTTTATTATAGTGGAGGGAAAGAGAGGATAGTATAAACACTCAAACACCCTAAGATGAGAATAAGACGGATCTTTGTGATAAAGAATTTTGAGTGGAGATTGGTACTAATCCTTTACTACGGAGTATGTTAAGAAGGTAAGTGGCCATTTGTAGTGCATGATGCCAAAATGAAGGCGGTAATGAAGCATGGACTAGTAATGTTCGAACAATATTATTAATGGTGCGTATTTTTCGCTCAACTTTCCCATTTTGTGAGGATGTATGTGGACAAGAAAACTGGAAAGATATACCATTAATGTTACAAAATTCTCTAAATGGTCCATTATCAAATTCCCTTCCATTATCACATTAAATGTTTTTTATTTCCCGTTCAAATTGGGTACGGATGAATGCTCTAAACATAGAAATGTGGAATAAACTTGAGACTTTTTAGATAACGGAAAAGTCCACAAAAAAATAGAATAATCATCCAAAATAACACATAATAACGGTGGCCCAAAGGGCTTAAAATGGGAGATGTTCACAAATCACTATGAATACTATCAAATGGCAATAAAGTACTAGAATTGGAGGCAACAAATGATAATTTAACATGTTTTCCACGCGGACAAGAAGGACAAGCATTAGTATTACGCGTACTATTACACTCAATAAATTTTTAAGAGAGGAAATAACATATACTCCTGGATGACCCAAACTTGCATGCCATAAGGAAGGTGTTAAAGCGACAAACGTAGATGGTGTGGCTTGATTAGTGGTGATGGGATATAGCTGGCCCCGACTATTACATCTCATTAGAGGTATCCCCATAGTGAAATCCTTTACAGAAAATCCAAAATGGTCAAAGTAAACAGAAACCCAGTTATCAGTTGTAAATTTACAAACATACACCAATTTTTTATTAGTTGAGGAGCATGAAGGACATTTTTCAAGGCTAAAGGTAGGTTCGAGGGAGATAAATTTATGTGATCATAACCACGAATTGGAATTGAATTACCATTACCAACAATGATAACACATTTTTTGTTCAAATTGAAATAAGACGAGAGATTACATGGCGCAGACGTCATATGAGAAGTGGCACCGGTGCCCATGTACCAATTTGCATCCGGAGGATTTAATCTAAGTGTGTGCATCACTGCCTCGCTATTCGAGGGAGTCGGGGTCGATGATGGGCCCGCAGCAGCGAAGGCCAACTGTGGCCGAGGCCCAAGCAGGCCAGCCAGCTGCCAAGGCCCATTCCGTGAAGCCCCTGTCAGCTGGAATTCGTTGGGCCTGGTCCAATACGGTGCTAGACCAGGCGAAAACTGTGGATTGGACCACTGCCCACTGGCCCAGCCCCACGACCATTGTGCACTGGCCCAAGGCTGTGACTAGTGGTGTTGTGGCGCAGTCTGTTGGCCACTGCCGCCCTATCCTCCGCCACTGCTACCCCCACCACCGTAACTGCGACCACCATTGTCGCGGCCGCGACCACAGTTTTTGCTACCATTTTTTTTATTTTGGCCCTTTTTGCAGCCACCATTGTTATGGTTTTGGCTAGAATTTTCCGAGAAGGAGTGAGGGTCATCGGTGTCGCGTGATGTGGCTATCATCATGGCAGAATTGGCTCCAATTGCCGCTTTTTTAACTGACCCGCCTTCTTTTAAGGTGAGCATGAAACATGTTTGGTAGAACAGCGGGAGACATTGCTTTGACGAAGAAGAGTTCCTACGCTATTATAAGCCTCGGAGAGGCCTGCAACCATCTGAAGAACAAGACGATCATTAGTGAGGGGCGTGCCAACGTTCTTGAATTGAACCAAAAACTCTTTGATCCTTTGACAATAGGCTGAGGCATTTGGAAAATCCTCCATGTTTATGTGGGAGAATTCCTCCTCAAGGGTTACAGCACGAGAGTTTTTGTTATCCTGGATTATATCATGCAACCTATTCCAAGCTTCCATTGTCGTGGCGTCGGATTCAATAATAGTCTACAAGAGGTCCGTAGAGATGGTGGAATAAATCCATTGGAGTACCGTAGCATCAAGAGTTGCCCATAACTCTATTTCATCATCGGTGGTAGGCACCTTCTCCTTACCTTTTTCCGGTGGGATGATGTGAGGGAGGACTCTATTAGACCGTGCGTAAATTTTAAATAGATCTGCTCACATCGCATATTGGACGTTTTCCATCTCAAAAACAATAGGGATGTTCTTGATATTGGAGATTGCAAGGGAATGATGAAATGTGTTCTTTGTGGTAGACATGATGAAAGAACAAGAGGAGAATTAGAAATTTAGAAGACAAAAAATTGAAGGGAGATGGGGTAGTTACGGCCGGTGGAAGCAAAGTTTTGGTGAAGGAAAAGTTTGTCTTAGACTGCTGATACCATGAAAGAATAATTACCTTGATTATTTTCATTAATGTAAAAGGTATATATACATGATATACAATATTTAATTATGGAAATTAAATCTATCATTTCCTAATACAAGACAACTACTTTTTGCTAATACAAGACTAATACCATAATTACATTTGTACAAGAATTCTAATAGGGCTATACAAAATATATATGGAATTTACACGATATATACGTGTATATTCTTTCAGTAACTAAACCAAAGACAAAACTAATACTCCCTTTGATTGTCTTAGTTTGACTTGACACAGAATTTAAGAAATAAATAAAGACTTTTAAAATGTGTGGTTCAAAACAAGCCTTAAATATTTGTGTGGCTCCATTACGACAGTTCTCTTCATCAGAAAAGACTTCAAATACATAATCATCAAATTTAACTTCAAGTCTGAATATTCAAGGTTGATATATTTATGTTACCTCATTTTCCCCTCTCCCCTCGCTGCTCCCTCCATTAATGCCGACAAACAACCCCACCAGCCCCACCGCCTCCATCATCCTCCACCCCCAGATCTTCCCCACCTCCGCACCGGAGCTCTAAGCTTTGGCGAAACCCAGTAGCCAATAATCACCACACCGATCCACCGCCACGTTAACGCTGAAGTTCCGATGAACAAATTTTTTTTGCTCTATTTTTGCAGGTACCATCAGATCTGCCAAGACGTACATCAGGGTTCTATCTCTCTGTTCTTCCGCCTAGCATCCGGGTACAAAAGTTTTGGCAGAAAATAAGGATTTTAGGCAGTGAACAGTGTGTTCCGGCGTGTGAACATTGATTTTCGATGTGTGAACATGTTCTATCAGCCTGGAGTTGATACCTTCAGTTTCCCGTACTCAATATTTGTCCTTATCCTTGTAGTTAAATTCTTACGTGTTGCATTTTATTGAATCTTGACTTGACATTCTTGCCTTTATTCTTCTTGTCCTTTGCTTTATCATTTTGGTCTGTAGTAGCCTGACTTACCTCTAGATTTTTGCTAATTTGTGCTTTAGTATTGGTTCCCGTGTGTGTTAACGTTAACCTTTGACTAGTATTTTTTTTTGTTCTAGTGGCTTTGGTGAATGATGGTAGACTATGGTCATGTTCTCGGTCGGGGACGGGAGCGAGATCTAGGGGTAAGAGAGATTCTAGGCTGAGAATAGGGTCTTCGAACATTGGGACTTTCACGGGAAAGTCGATAGAGCTAGTTAAGATTCTTAAGAAGATGAAGATTAATATAGCCTGTGTCCAGGAGACCAAATGGGTAGGACTTAAGGCTAAGGATGTAGACGGGTATAAGTTATGGTTCTCGGGTAGGTCGAAGTATAGGAATAGGGTAGGCATTTTGGTAGACAACGAGCTAAGTGATCAGGTGGTAGAGGTTAGGAGGGTCAATGACAGGATGATGTCGATTAAGTTGGTAGTTGGAGGGTTCACTATGAACATTATTAGTGCGTATGCGCCGTAGGCGGGCTTGAACGGGGAGTAAAAGAGGTGATTTTGGGAAGATTTGGATGAAGTGGTGGAAGGTATAACACTCACTGAGAAGTTATTTGTAGGAGGAAATTTGAATGGACATATCGGGTCACTTCCGGAGGGTTATGAAGATGTGCATGGAGGTTTTGGCCTTAGAGATATGAATGGGAGAGGCGTCTCACTTCTAGATTTTTCTAGAACTTTTGGGATAGTGATAGCCAATTCGAGGTTCCTGAAGAATGAGGAGAATTTGGTGAATTTCTGTAGTTCGGTGGCTAAGACTCAGATAAACTTTTTGCTCCGTAGGAAGGTTGACAACAGTCTTTGTAAAGACTGCAAGGTTATTCTGAGAGAGTATCTTACAACCCGATATAAGCTTTTGGTGATGGATTTGGAAATCAAGATGGAGAAGAAGGTGAGGGTTGTGGATGACAGGTTAAGAATCAAATGAGGGAGTTTGACCATGGCTAGTGCAAAGGAAACGAGGGAGAGGTTGATGGCCAAGGGGGCATAGGGGAGTAGTGGGGATGCGATCGGTATGTGGGACATGACAGCTAGTTGCATTCGGGAGGTAGATAGAGAAGTGGTATGGGTTTCGCGAGGTAGCCGTGGTGGGCATCGAGGGGATTGGTGGTGGAATCGTAAAGTTCAATAGAAGGTAGAAATGAAAAAAATGGCGTATGCAAAATTGGTAGAAAGCAAGGATGAAGTGGAGAAGTGGACAAATAGGGAATTGTATAAGATGGCGAGGAAGGAGGCAAAGCTAGAGGTTACGGCGGTGAAAACGGCGGCTTTTGAACGTCTATATGTGGAATTAGAGAAAAAATGTAGGGATAAGAAGTTGTACAGACTAGCCAAGGTGATGGAGATGAGGGCCCGACACTTGGATAACATGAGGTGTATCAAGGACGAGGACGACAAATTACTGGTGGAGGACGCGCAAATTAGGCGGGGGTGACAGTCTTACTTTCATAAATTCTTGAACGAAAAAGACGATAGAGACATTGTGCTGGGAGATCTTGAGCAATCTGGTAGGTACCAAGATTTTAGGTATTGTGGAATTATTAAGGTTCAATGTGTTATTCGCAAAATGCGCAGGGGATGAGCGACCGGGCCTGATGAGATCTCAGTTGAATTTTGGAAGAGCGCAGGCAGGGCAAGTTGGGAGTGGCTGACAGAGTTGTTTAACGTCATTTTAAGACAACAAGAATGCCCTAACAATGCAGGTGGAGTACAATGATTTCTTTGTATAAGAACAAAGGTGATATCCAGAGTTGCAACAACTATAGGGGTATCAAGTTGCTAAGCCACACTATGAAAGTTTGGGAAAGAGTCGTGGAGATGAGGGTGAGAAGATGCGTCTATATTTCCGAGAACTATTTTGGATTTATGCCAGGGCGTTCGACTACAGAAATCATTCGTCTTATTAGGAGGTTGGTGGAGCAATATTGGGATAGGAAGAGAGACTTACATATGGTTTTCATCGACCTCGAGAAGGCATACGACAAAGTCCCTAGGGAGGTTCTATGGAGATGTTTGGAGGTTAGAAGTGTACATGTGGCGTACACTAGGATAATTAAGGATATGTATGATGGAGCCAAGACCAGGGTACAGACAGTAGAAGGAGACTATGAGCACTTTCTAGTGATGATGGGGCTGTACCAGGGATCAGATTTTAGCCCATTCCTATTTGTCTTGGTGATGGATGGACTGACGCGACAAATCCAAGGGGAGGTGCCATGGTGTATGTTATTCGCAGACGACATAGTCCTGATTGATGAGACTCGCAACGGAGTGAACGCTAAGCTGGAGGTTTGGAGACAATCTCTGGAGTCTAAAGGGTTCAGGCTGAGTAGGACCAAGACTGAATACTTGTAGTGCAAGTTCAGTAATGGGAGCGACCTTGAGACAGGCGTGGATGTGAGGCTTCGTACTCAGGTCATTCCAAAGAAAGGAAGCTTCAAGTACCTGGGTCTATTATCCAAGAGAATAAAGAGATTGATGACGATGTCACACATCATATTGGGGTAGGGTGGATGAAATAGAGGCTCGCATATGGAGTCTTGTGCGATAAAAATGTGCCACCAAAACGTAAAGGCAAGTTCTATCGGGTGGTGGTTAGACCGACTATGTTGTATGAGGCAAAGTGTTGGTTGGACAAGACTTCGTATACCCAAAAGATGAAAATTGCGGAGATGAGGATGCTAAGATGGATATGTGGGCATACAAGGAGGGATATAATTAAAAATGATGATATCCGGAACAGAGTGGGAGTGGCCTCGGTGGAGGATAAGATGCGGGAAGTGAGGTTGAGATGGTTTGGGCATGTGCAGAGGAGAGACACAAATGCCCAGTGCGGAGGTGTGAGAGGTTGGCTATGGATGGGTACATGAGTGGTAGAGGTAGGCCGAAGAAGTATTGGGGAGAGGTGATTAGAGGGGATATGACGCAGGTGCAACTCAGTGAGGACATGTCCTTAGATAGGGGGTTATGGAGGACACGGATTAGGATAGTAGGTAGTCCAGCGTAGTCCTACCTACACTTACAAACTGGTAGTTGTAGTGTTATTATTGTAGGCCCGCTTAGCCTATCATACTAGTAGTCGCAGTATTGCTTTATAGTCCTCTGTCATTTGATGTATGCTGCTATGTGTATTTATTTACATGCACTAGTTATTATTTCTTTTTCAGAATTCGCTATCATGACTTAGTTGCTTTGTTTGTCTTACCTTGCTTGTGCTTGTGCTTTGTCTTGAGCTAATAATATCTCAGAAACAGTCGCTCTACCTACCAAGGTAGAGGTAAGGTCTGCGTACACTCTACCCTCCCCAGACCCCACGTTGTGGGAATTCACTGGGTATGTTGTATGTTGTTGTAGTTGTAAATCATCTCATAAAGTTAAATTATTTCAAAATATAGAAATATACCAATTTTTGGGGATAAACTAATAAGAAAAATAGAATATTTTTTTAAAACATAAAGAGTATATTTTACCCGTATAGATCTTTTTCTCCAATATACCCTATTTTTATCTAGGGGTGGGTAAAAAATTCGAAGAACCGAAAAAACGAACCGAACCGAATCAGGATTTAGTGATTCGGTTCGGTTTTTAAATTTTGGATATGAACCAAACCGAAAAAACTGAATTAAATAGATAATTATTTTTATTTTTTATTTTAGGCTATTACTATCTCTTGAATCATAGTCATTGAAGTCAATCTATGAAGCTTTTATGGAAGTCAAATGCGGCATGAACTTGATTAACATATCACGGAAGCATTGACATAAAATGTAGGGAGAGAAAGTAGTTGTAAATTGGTGAAACTTTAAATGGTCATAACTCTGCGCTCGGATGTCCGTTTTACCCGATTTTTTTTATTTTGCATATTTTTTCGAGACGGGGCCAGTCAAACTGCCACAAGGCAGTTTGGCGCAACTAATTTTTAGAAAAATGTTTGTTTTCCCAATCAATTTGTGTTTTTCCCCAAATCGATTTTTAATTTTCTTTTTCTTTAGTCAAGATCTCATGATATACAATACATTTCAACGTCAAAATTTTGTGGTAATGTAGGGGTGAATGCCAATTTCAGTTTTGAAAATTCAATTTTTTTAAAAAGTAAAAAATTCCTCGACCCGACGCCCACTAGAAAAAACCGATATAATCCGATACGTTCGGCGATATAAACCGAACATATCATTTTTTTTTAAAAGTTGGATTCGTTTTTTTTTTAAATAAACCGATTTTTTTTCGGTTCATATTTTTCGGATACAAAACTGATATAAACCGATATACGTCCACCCCTATATTTATCAATGAGTTCACCATCTATATATTATATATTCCACTCTATAAGGTAGGTTCCGGGTAATGATTGTTATGGGTAGGTTCCGGGTAATGATTGTTATGGGTAGGTTCCGGGTAGTAGATTTAGGAACCGGTCATTTACTGGATAAGGTCCGGATAGTTCAAAAAATTTAGGGTACTCGGACCCGCTCACCCCTAGATAAAATAATCTCAGGGTTAATGAGATAAGGTGGGATATCTCATCTTTGAGTTTGGGCTTCATTTTATACTTTATTTGGTACAAGATATAAATTTATTCTATCAAACATGATACAAAATTAATCTCAAAATTAATGCCGAAATATTCCACCTTATATCATATACCAACCGACCCCTAACGGCCAACTTTCTCAGGTGGTATCGTTGGTGATATAATTTGGCATACTCTTCCTCTGGCAAAACCAAATGAGACAATTTGGAGAGCTACACACAATCAGTGGCGTAGCCACGTGCATCTGAGGGGTGTGGACCGACACTCCTTTATTGAAAAATTAAATTGCGTTAACTGGATAAAAAAATATATATTATATATTAAATTTTTTAACTTTTTTTATGAATTTACTTTTTTATATTTTAATGAAAATTGTGGCTCCGCCACTACCCACCATCTATTAGCTAGTGAATGGGCCACGATATTAGTGATTGACTGATTTCTGTTCACTTGTTGGAACTAGTATATTATAAAACGTGGACGAATTGAAAACAGATATATTATGAGTCATGTAACATGGCCAACAAACCTATTGTTAGGGTGAATGTACTATATACAGTAACCGTAAAAAATTGATAATCTTTAATCCTTTAATTATAAGTTTAAGAATCAAATTTTAAATAAAAATACGAGTTTTTTCTTTTCTTACGCAATGTAAACTCAAATTAGTTGAGATTTCAATACAAATATATGATACTTAGTGAAAAATCAAAAAATTACTATCACCATTTAATTCTATGTGTCTTAGTTTGATTGACAAAAAGTTAAAGAAACTAAGTAAGACTTTTGAATCTCGTAGCCTTAAATTAAAGTATATACTTTTTCCGTCTCAATTTATGTGATATGTTTTTCTTTTTAATCTGTCCAAAAAAGGCATATTTCTATATATTTAGTAACAAAAAATTTAAGCTTTTTATTTTACCTTAATTGACTGATTTTTAAAGCCACAAAAATATCTATAGCTTATTTTAAATCATAAATTTCAAAAATATTTCTTTCTTAAATTTTGTATCTAGTCAAATACCTATTGAGACGAAGTTAATGTATCAATATTCTTTAATTTGTAATCTTAAACATGTCATGCCATGTGAAACAATAATATTAGAGAATTATTAAATATAAAAAATAAACCTATGGATATTATCATATATTGTGGATATCTATATTTAAGAGAAATATTATGGCTAATAACTTTGGGATCAAGTCAATATCTCCTATAAATAGAGATGTTCCCCTCATTGTATTTCATCCCTCAAGAGAAATAAAGAAATCTCATCCCTTTCTCCACAATATTCTTGTTCTAGTTTTATTCTAATTTTATTATTTTATAACACGTTATCAGCACGAGACAAAGTCATTTTGAGTTTAATTTTCTATTTCAAACGCAATTCTTGAAGTTACGCGAGTGTAAGATTAATGCTCTCTTACCATGGATATGCCCCTTAACATATTACTCCAAAGAGGAGCTAAGGTAAGTGGTTACTTGAGCACTTATTTTTAAAAGGTTACAAACCAACGGAGAAAGCATTAATTGCTCATGAATAGCAATACGTAATAATTCATGCCTCGATTTGCTCCTGAAGTAGCAATATCTTAAAAGAGCAATATTACGGAGAAAAGTCTCTATTTTATAATTTTATATGGTTAAGGCATGTTCAGATGATTATGTTCCATTCTTGAAGAATGTCAACTTTTAATAAATGTTATAAGTACAGATCCATTTCCTAAATTGATTGTGACAATATGAAGTAAAGCTTATATATACGGATGTGCGTTTGGTTATGACATTATCACGACTCACCTCCAGAAGAGGTAGAATAGTTGAGAAAAATATTCTAAATATTTTATGATTTACTCCCGAAGTAGTAAACTCGTAATTCTGCTCCCAAAGTAGTAAACTCAGAAATCTGCTCCCGAAGTAGCAAATTTTAAACTCTACTTCCGAAGTAGTAGCACTTGGAACTTTACTTCAAAGTAATAGAACTTTGAACTCTACTCCCGAAGTAATAGAATATTGAACTCTACTTTCGAAGTAAGAAATTTAAAGTTTACTCTTGAAATAGTAAAACCTTGAAATCTACTCCTTGAGTAGTAAGACTCTGGAATTTACTCTTGAAATAGTAACTCTGAAGTTTACTCTCGAAGTAGTAAATATGAAATTTACTCCCAAAGTGGTAAAACTTTGAACTTTACTCTTGAATAACTTTGTCGCTTTGTAGGTTATAACAATGATTTGGTTGGTTATCAAAATCTGGAATGCTTACTTTTACTTTTTTCATTCAGATGCAATTGTGTGTACCAAGTCAAAAGATTATGCTACTGCTATAACTTGATGTATATGAAATAGTCACAGGATCTATGCTCAAAAGAATGACTAGTCACATAACAATTATTTTTCATGAAATCATTTAAGATGTTCTAGTAGATATTGTTATGTCTCCGATATATTTATGTTGGGTAATTATTACCTCAATCTGATAAGCACCATATATGTTCAAAGTGAAGTTATAATATTTTAAGATGCATGTCGTACTGCTAAGTGATAAAGTACCGACTAATTATCATATATGCTGTGATAACATATTTGTGGAAATAATTTACTTCTTAGTAGATTAAAAATCACTGAACATTTGATAATGATTATGACAATTGATTACAACTACAACAACCCTTTTGACAATAATTATTAGTTTGAGTTCTTTTTTTGTTTTTCAGATATAAGGAGATATTTATGGATAGCCATTGAAATATATTACTAAATTATTATATTGATCATAAGTAAATTGTTGTATCCTAATAGGACTTATTATGATATGTCAAAATTTCTTTAAGATGGATACATAGAGTTGTTATATTTTAATAGGACTTGTCCAAACTTATCATTTTTAAATATATGACGCAGTTTGTTATATATTTAGTCTTCACTTTGTATTTTTTGACAATCTACTTATTTTATTGTGTGCATGTCATTTCATTTGAATATATGGATAAGTTATGAATAACTTTCAAAGCAAGTTTGGATTAGAATTGAATTATGCATTTATTATTTCTAAATATTCATTCTTTACCGTTTCCTTTCATGACATCAGAAGTGTCTAATTAAATTTTCTTCATGACAACAACAGTGGCTAAGAAATATTTGGTAGTACAAAACCAATTAAGAGCTCTAGAAGAGCTAACTATTTATCAAGAAGATCATGCCATTAGTAGTGTCCAAGCAATATGTGATTATGGAGAATAAATTAAATGCTTCTGAAGAGCTTATATACTATTATGTTATTCGTTCTGGATTGTATTGTACAAAGTTGTTATGATCGAAGCACAAGTTATAGTAAACCCGAAATTTACTAAAGTAAATGGCTATCATATTGAAGCTATAAATGATTGGATGACTAAATATCTACAAAATCATAGTGGGTAAGAAATATGTATTTGAAATGTTACCCTCTTTATTCTTCAAATTGTATTGCCCAAATATAAGCATGATGAAATCACATGTCACGATAAACCAGAAGTTTATTGTACAAAATAGAATTCATGTCATAGTAAACCAGAAGTTTACTAAAACAAATAGCACATCACATGGTAAACCTAAAGTTTACTAGTACAAATAATTTTATCAATTGACGTGACAATTTTGATTGTCCTGATTTAAATCTGATGTGCTAAGTTTGTATTCAGAATATATTGAAGAACTAGAAGATTCTTCAAGAATTAATTTGATTATTCTCATGATAAGTTGATTATACTGACTAATGTTGGGATTGAATTTCCTAAATTCTGAAAAATATAAAAGGTGAATAAAGGCCCGTTCACCTGTTATGTGATGTCTTAAATATATGCATCGATAAGACGGTCATATGTGCGTTTATTGTCAACCCGCAGTTTGATATATGCAAAAATGCTTGCTCAAAATAATTGAGTTGAGAGCACAATTTTCAGATTATGTAATCAAGATAATTCATCTTGTTAATACTGGTTTATATTCAATCTAGTTTAGCGCTGAATGCCTCTGATAAATAGCTAAACCATTGCGAATGAGAACAAAGCTTCATGTGTTGATCTGAAATATGATATATTGCATACAACGACGTTTGTATACTTCAGACTAATAAATTATGATAAAATCTCCCCTCATAATTGGTTCAAGGTCAGGAACCAAATGTTTTCATCTAATAATTTTGTTGTGCGGTATATAATTAATGAATCTACCACGATGCACCCGAATGAATTTCCCAAAAAAGTGAAAATGTATGTTAGTTTTTCTAACATAAGGGTAGAGAGAATAAACAACTAAGAAATATATTGTGAATTATCACCAATATGATCCTCGTTCAAACGATAATTCAAGGCAAATGCTAGAAGCATTTGCTAACCCAACTGTTTCATATTTGCAAGATGCCCTTAAATGTCCCTGAAGGACAGGGTTTACAACATACGTGAAGCATGATAGACAAATCGATTTCAAACGCAATAATCCTTGAAAAATGAGAGGAGCAAATGATCAAAATGATTATAATAAGGAGGCAATGTGCTCTTGAAGAGCCTACGACATAACACTTCATAAAACCTTATACGAGGTTCAGGTACCTGAAAAAATAATGAAGTGATAAGATCTAAGTAAGTTGTGTATAATTGCAAACCGATACAAAATGATATTTCGTCGACGATATATTTGATACAATATAGTGTGCAATATTGTATAATATTATGAGGATCTGAATTCTACGTCTCTTAAAGCATATTGATGTAGGAATAATTACCAAGTAGATACATATTGGTAAATTTACTGGACCTGTAGTCCTGACATGAGAAGATGTCATGTAAATGAAATACTAAATGAAAATTGTCTCAGTCTATATGACTCACGTGATAAGATTATATGAATTTTTTTTAAGGATTTAAAATGCCCGAAGCATATATAAGTTATTGAAAAACTTGTTTGTAATCCATAAATGGATTAAATGAACTAAGGTTGATGTACTGAAATCATCTTAATACATATTTATTGATGAGGGGTACAAAGATGACTCTGTTTACCCTTATCCCTTCACGATATTCAAAATCTTTCATAAGGTTGTGCAAGTTGCTGACTTGAATGTGATTGGAGATTTTGAAGAGTTTTCGAAAAGCAGTAGACTACCTACTAAAAGGAGTTAAAATGAGAAAATTAGATTGGTCTTGAAGTACCATATATTTATTCAATTGATGCATTTATTTATCTTGGTATAACTATGAGCATGATATAATTTCTTCCATACACGGAGATACTGAAATAAGATTAATTTCATATTGTCGATTTGATGAGAGGTTTTTTCCAAAATTATGGAGAGAGAAAAATGAAATAAAAAGGGAAATTTTGTGGAAAATCCATCATTGTCTCATCTTGATCTACGTACTTCTATTAGTGAGAAAGATGTCCAAAAGATTATTCACTTGCAGAAAATAGCAAATCAAATGCCAAACTCATTTACAGATTTGAAAAGGATTATCGAATCACATATCCCTGCAGATAATGTCCCAATTCGGATTGATGTCCCTGTAGGACCATCTACTAGTGTCATAGCAAATGAGTCCAAATCATGCCTGAAGCATGATAGACCATTGGGTTCTAAGGATCGGAATCCTAGAAAAAGAAAAATAAATGATCAAGATGACACTAAGAAAGAATCTCATAAAGAAATGCAAGATTTGATCAATCCTGATATTCTTGAAGAAATCAATGAGCCGCAAACTCAAGAAAATGAAGAAATATCAATAAATCCAATTGATGTTATGACTATTTGAATCGCTTGGAAGTAAATGTGGTTTGAAATACTCACAATCTAAATGAAGATAATGCAGCATGCATTGCTCAATTGAAGGGATGATTCAGAAAATGAGATAGGACAAAAGCACATTTCACCAAAGTTGTTCTTCACACACGAGCTCCAAAAGAATGGTGATATTAACGTGTAACAGATTCATTCAAGTGATAATATGACTGATTTGTTCACTAAGTCTCTACCAACTACAACTTTCGAGAAGATGATGCACAAGATTAGAAACTCAAGCATTTGGACTAAAGTTCTCATCAGGGGGAGTTAATACATGTTGTACTCTTTTTTCCATATAATGTTTTTGTCCCACTAGGTTTTTCTTGTAACGTTTTTAATGAGGCAATAAAAATGTGTATTATTAGAAATGTGTACTCTTTTTCCTTCACTAGAATTTTTCTCACTGGATTTTTTCTAGTAAGGTTTTAACGAGGCATATTATCTATCAAAATAGACATCCAAGGGGAGTGTTATGGATATTATCATATATTGTGAATGTCTATCTTTATGAGAAATATTATGGCTAATAACTTTGGAACCAAGTCAATTCTCTCCTATAAATAGAGATGTTTCCCTCGTTGTATTTCATCCCTAATAAAAAATAAAAAACTCTCCTTCCTTTCTTCACAATATTCTTGTTTTAGTTTTGTTCTAATTTTATTATTTTATAACAAAGAAAGAATTATCAATAATAATCGGACTTTGATCAGTATATTTAACGTACCCTACCTATAAAAGATTTTGGAAATATAAGAAAAAAGACAAACTACTTTTTCTGGCCCTTTCTTTTATGACTTGCATATCTACTTCTACTACTAACCAGTAGGAATAGATCGTGCGGTGAAAGGGTTCAACATGAAAAAAGTTATACTATATTATTTTATTCTATATTCTGTTTTTTTATTGTAATCGTAACATTCAGTTTAACATCTTAATAAAATAAAACATATATTTATAACATTTGCAGAATGACCTTGTACTTACTGTTAATGTCTTTAGAGGTCAAACATCAGTAACTTCATTGCTTTTTAAGCAACATTCAATAATAAACAAAATGCTCCTTCAACAAACAATTTCAAATTGTAGTATTAAAAATGATCTTCGTTCATTTAGTTCTTCGAAGGTACAAATTATGGCATTTTCTTCTTAAGATGTTGTCTTTTTTCCTTTTAATGTTTGGGTTGTTAGGATGTGTAGGATATTAAAGTTATTGTAATTTGTAAATTACAATGAAAATTAAGTTTAATATTAATGCACACATAATTCATGTGATCAGGAGTTCATAGGTTCAAAATGTGGAAACAACCTCTTGCAGAAATGTGAGGTAAGACTGCGTACAATAGACTCTTGTGGTTCGGCCCTTCCCCAAACTCCGAGCATAACGGGAGCTTTGCACTAAGCTGCCCTTTTAACAATTAGAAAATTATTTACATTTTCTAACCTATAAAAACATTAAATTAGGTGATCAACATTCTTAGCAAAAAAGATGTCTTTCCTAACCACTCAAGAGTTGAAGAAGAGTAGCTATTGTTTATTTATTTTATAATCCATCTGTTTCAATTTACGTGAACCCTTTACTAATTTAGGAGTCTACGAGGTGGTTTTTTTATCACATTTTTCTTACATTTTTTCTAAATTATTTGAATTATAAATTATCATGACTTATAGTACTTTTAATGTCGTTTCTAAATATATAAATTTTATTTTTACAAACTTGAAAAATTTATGTCAAAATTTAAGGTCAAAGTTATAAAGTTTAACCCTCGTACTCCGAAAAAGTTCACATAAATTAAAATAGAAATAGGAGTATATTTTATGTTGAATTTCAAACATATTCCAAAATAACAAGCAATTCCATGTTGCAGGTTTTTTTAATGAAATCTACTATTAGATAACTTTCATGAAACTAAAATGGAGCTCTAACTCTTTAGTATTTACTTTCACCATATTTTTAATAAAATTAAATGTTGAGTAAGAAAAATAAGTAAAGTTTGATTAAGATGTCAAAGTACTGTTCTGTTACAACTAAAAGAAGCATGTACTTAACAGATTAAAGTTAAAAAAAAAACATTTACTAATTACTATCATGCCATTTGGTGACATTTGGTTAGCTTTTGACTGAAGCAAACGTATGACATGATATGTATAGTAAGAACAAATCCAAGGAAGAAGGACACAACTTTTCCAAAACTTAGCTTTAATGCGTGTTTGTATTTGTGGAACATTGCAAATACTCTATAAATTAGCTAAATTCGAGCAAGCTAACCTGACGCTGCCCTCATACCGGTTCTTATTTGTGCAATGCCAGGACACCTACTCCTCGGCACAAGGCCGATTATTGGTTCGAATCTAAATTTAATTTAGAATGTACGCCTAATTTTTTTGCAATTGTACCGCTCTATCGAGACAGAAGTTGTGTTTCACGTCTCGTCTGACATATTCAATAAATATATCAATTCATCTTTGTATTATCTATGAACCGGGAACATGGAGCATAATCATTGAAGGATTTTGTTGGTTACAAAGCACATAAGTAAGGCACAACGGAAGTTTAAAAGTTTTGTTTCTTATTTACCCCAACAACATTTCTGGTATGGTTATACAACAATTAAACTTGTAAATATAAGGCATACACTTACAAGTTAGAATTATCTGGAATCTTTGTCTACTATAAGGTGCACACGCGGTTGCCCTTCCGATTGCAAGCTCCAAGCTTCAATGTATTTCTCCTTCGGAAAGCTAGAAAATTCGGCAGAGGTTCGAGAGAGTATTTGATTCTAAGTCTCTAAGGCTTAGAATGATTTTCAGAAAATTAGTGTGTAAATGATGAGGTGAATGCCTCTATTTATAGTTGAAAAATAGGTCAAAACCAGATTAGGATTTGACCTTGGGCCTGACCCAAAATTCAAGGCAGAGGCGTCGCGGCCCTAGGGTATGGGCGCCGCGGCCCTAGGGTATGGGCGCCGCGGCGCTCGACGTGCTCCTGCACTGTCTCGATTTATTTTTCAAGCATTCTTAATTAAATCTAAAATCCAATTTTGACTTAATTAAAATAATCATTATTCATTTAAATATCTCGATTCCAAATTGAACATTTAATTACTCTCTCAATACATCCTTAGATCGAAACGGACAATCGACATAGTGTGACCCTACATGCCTTCTCATATCGACATTAATCAAATTAAGGTCTACATAGAAGGCGCCGAAAGACGAACTCAATATGTGAAGTACGTTTACGCGAATTCAGTAAACTTAACATTTATATAATAAGATAAAATCCTTTCATTCACGACACACCCGATCAAGCTTAGGATTTGTCAAGTGTCTATCCAAATGGCTTAATCATTGTATCTCATCTATATTAGTTGATGACTAGACCATATTCTAAATATGTCTATTGCGTTGGCCAACGACTTAGTCAACCTAATATCACTGAGAATCCTAGTGTTCTCTCGAATATACATTCGAGGAATGAATTCTAATCTTGGCTCAACTACCACCTTCAATCCACATCGTAATGTACTCAATACAAGCCGTATCTCAACTTATAAGGCATTTGAGCTTAGGAAGGGATCAAAGTACATTACTTTGTAGACAAGGTGCGTATTGACCTCAAGTCTAAGGACTTCTATCTCCCACACACTGATCATACTTTAGACAAGTATAACAAACATTATATCATCAGGGTATACCAATACTTCCAAAGTATCCATGTGTCCATCACGAGTAACCATTACTCGTAGCAGGTGAGACATACTACATCCTCTAAGGATGTGATGCAGACCACATGTCGACTTATCACATATCATCGATATCTCATTCTCGATGATCATTAGTCGATGCTATTTTAAGAGTTACGCTCTATCATGAATATCTCACTCTATTAATGACAACGTAAGCTCAAGGGATGCACATTAATTAATAATTACAAACAGTCAAATAATAATTCAATAATTACAAATGCCAAAATATTAATCTCCATTAATAATAATATGAATGTGTATAAAGTACATTTGTCCTAATACAGATTGTGTCTAGGACATAAATATACTTTCACTCATTCCCTCTAAATGTGTACACCTAGCTCCATAATTGAGCTTGTCACGAGCTAAAGGGCGACCAACCAGCGTGTGTGACTGTGTGTGTTTATATGTACTCTGTGTGTGTAACAAGTTCATGTAGCTGATGCACTCGGCTCTTGTATTATAGATCATCCTTGTCTAATCAAACATAAAAGGAAACTTTTTAAAACTTGATCAGGTTACGTATCATCTAGTGGCTGACATGTCAAGTAAAATGCTATTTGGCACAAATATTTATGTTTTGCGTCACTTTATCCTTATTCTTAGCATTTTAATCGCCTTAACTATAATAAAATTGTTGTATTCGGGTTTATGTTGGTATGTTTTGTATGTGTAGGTACAACGAGGACAAACGAAGGAAAACCGAGCAGTTTTGGTAGATTTTGAAGTGACAAGAGGATCGTGCAACACTTGGAGCGGATTTTGGAAGCTGAAGGAAAGTGTGTGGCAAGCCTGCGTCCCGGGAGAAGGATTTTCGCGTTGATTGCGCTTCGCGAGTTGATCGCGGGAAAAAGCAACACTCTGGATCCATTATTTTTTTGACACCAGAGCCTGTGACTCATCAGAAGAAAACTAGCATTTCCTCCTTGGTGATGACTACAAGCTTCTGATATCTTGATATAGCTGAAGCAATATTATTCTGCATACAACATTAGTTCTCTACCATAAACTAGCTGTGAAATAATCAGAGGGGTGGATCATTCTTACATCGGAGTTGCCTTGCAGCCAGCAGGCAAGTGCACATCTGCTCAAGACCACAAAAAAGTAAATGCCATCATTGACAACAAAGCTTTGGATAACCCCAACAACAACATACCCAGTGTAATGCCATAAAGTAGGGTCTGGGAAGGGTAGGATGAGAGATTGTCTTTGCTAGCAGAAGAATGTTTCTCTGCTAGAGCATGTATGATTTCAAGTAGTTACTGCCATTTGTTGGGATCTGTCAGATGTATTTTTCTTTCTTTTGTTTTATTGCAGTAGCAGGAATAACACAGGCAGTTGCAAACACACTTGGAAACTCCACTTTGCTTATGGTGTTTGTACTTGGACACTTAATTGTCTCAAAAGGTCATATTGCTTTAGTCCCTTAATGGAAGTGTTGAATAGTTATAGTCCACCCAACCCCATTTGCAGATCAATGCATGGATACTTTCAACTGTATCATCTTTCTGAATTTAGCAGTCTCTCTTCATAGTTTGACATGGTGTCCATCTGATAAGAAGTTGTATGCATTTTCTGTCTTCAAGTTGTTCAATATATAATGCCTTATGTCTTTCCAATAGGAAGGAGCATTGTACAAAAAGGCTATGATTCCTGTGAAAACATTTTGTACAAATCCCACTTTAACTGAGGATTCTTGTAGCATTTATTGACCACCTCTTGATTAACTGTGTATTAAAGTTTCACTAACAAGTCATTGGTGCACGGGCAACTCCCCACTAGTGTGTCTTTAAAAACTACTCCATAAAGTACAATTTGCTCATCAATAGTGCACGCAGACTGTCACATGACTTAAAAATCAGAGTTCAGAGCACTTTATGTTATTAAATCAAGCAATATGGTACAAAGGGGTCTAATCTTGACTTTTTAATCGACATTTAATCCGAGATATTTAAGCTGCATGAAGGAAAAAAAAGATTTTCCAAAACTTAGCTTTAATGCGTGTTTGTATTTGTGGAACGTAGCAAATACTGTTGAAATTTACTAACGTAGAATTAAGTTTATCCCATTATTTATGACTCGAACAATTGGAGCCCCGCACGTCGGAAACGTCGTTTCCACACACGTGCACGCGTAGTGCCAAGTATCGCAAATTTCATTAGTGAAAGAGATATTGATACGTAAGTGAGACATTTGAGACATAGAATGATGGACGGTTATTGGCCAAATGACAAGTATTCCACGTTGGTAAACGAAGGAACAAGTATACGAAGTGTAAGATGAAACGAGTCGGAAATCGCCAAGCGAGTCGCGCACGTCGGGCGAGCCGAGGAGAGAGCCGGCGCCCTCACAAGCATTGCCAGCGGTAATTGGGTGTTCGGCCACTGGAACCGCAGCACTAAATTGCAGAGCCGCGAAGCTTTGGAGGCAGAATGCTGCGACGGGAAGATGGAAAGTTCTGACTTTTGGGCTGGTTTTGGAGCATTGAATCTCCATTATTTGGCACATGAATTCAGCCATTATTTGGTTGAATGTAACCCCTCAATAAGTGTCATTACATGGCTATTGAAGGCCATTAGTTGACTAGTTGAGGTCATCTCATTACACTATAAATTGAGGCCTTTGGCTCAATTGTTCAAGACTTACAGAATTTTCTGAAATCTTCTTCTTCCTCTCTAGCAAGTTTACTATATTCAAAGTTCTTCAAGAGTAACACTTGAGTTTCCTTTGTTCATTTGTTAAGGTGTTGTTGTATCTTGGGAGACTATTGCCCGACAACGTAAAAGGATATATACGGGGCAATATTGTCTTAAAGACAGAGTGTCATCACTCGACTCAGCAAATCACAAGGAGTTTGTAACGTTCTTGATTCTAGTTTGTTGTAATCTTTAGTTTATCATTTCTATCAATTTGTAATATTTACTTACTTCCCGTTTCCTGCAATTGTTGTAAACCACAAATACTCTATAAATTAGTTAAACTTCGAGCAAGCTAACCTTACACTGCTCACGTATAATATGTATCCCCATACCGGTTCTTATTTGTGCAATGTCAGGACACCTACTCCTCGGCACAAGGCCGATTATTGGTTTGAATCTAAATTTAATTTAGAATGTACGCCTAGTTTTTTTGCAATTGTAGTTCAATCCTGTCAGAAACCGCTCTATCGAGACAGAAGTTGTGTTCCATGTCTCGTCTGACATATTCAATAAATATATCAATTCATCTTTGTATTATCTATGAACCGAGAACATGGACCATAATCTCATTCCCTCTTATGGTGTACACCTAGCTCCATAGTTGAGCTTGTCACGAGCTAAAGGGCGACCAACCAGCGTGTGTGACTGTGTGTTTATATGTACTATGTGTGTGTGTAACAAGTTCATGTAGTTGATGCACTCGGCTCTTCTATTATAGATCATCCTTGTCTAATCAAACATAAAAGGAAACTTTTTAAAACTTGATCAGGTTACATATCATCTAGTGGCTCACATGTCAAGTAAAGTGATATTTGGCACAAATATTTATGTTTTGTGTCACTTTACCCTTATTCTTAGCATTTTAATCGCCTTAACTATTATAAAATTGTTGTATTCGGGTTTATGTTGATATGTTTTGTATGTGTAGGTACAACGAGGACAAACGAAGGAAAACCGAGCAGTTTTGGTATATTTTGAAGTGACGAGAGGATCGTGCAACACTTAGAGCGGATTTTGGAAGCTGAAGGAAAGTGTGTGTCAAGCCTGCGTCGCGGGAGAAGGATTTTCGTGTTGAGTGCGCGTCGCGAGTTGATCGCGGGAAAAAGCAACACTCTGAATCTCAAGAATTGCATTCTCAGACGAGACGCGCGCTGCATGTGCTACACAGGTGCAATGCGGGTTCTCGGCCAATTATCCCAATTCGATGGGGATTTGGTTTCCTTAATTTAGATTCTTACCATAGGCTATAAATAGACATTTTTTTATTATTAGAGACGCGTGCCGGGATTTATTCTAAGACTTGTAAGCTGCCTTCTCTCATTCTTGTTGTCTTTACTTTATTTTTCTTCATAGAACCCTAGTTTTTCTCTTGAATTCATTCATCGTTCTTTGAATCATGAGTAGCTAAACTTCTTTTTTCTAAGGTTATGGCAAAGACATGAAAGTTAGTTTAATGATAGTTTTTGCTTATTAGATTTTCAATATTGTGTTGCTTAATTATTCTTGCGCTTAATTATTTAATTACTTGATCACTAGTTAAACACTATCTATAGTTTGTAAGTTGAACTTGAGAAAGGGAACTTACTTTCGTAATAAGAATAAATAGAGCTTGTTTGTATTAATACGTTTCGCTGCTGAGGATAGAGATATACTTTTTAGTCTTCCTTAGTTCATTACAAAGATTTAAATGTGTTCTTGTTATTTTCTAGCAATCATAGAGATATAGAAGTTAGAGTAGCATCTATAGGCTTGTGAGCAATTCGAGAGATACTCGTAAAGTTAACATCAACCCGTCAACTAGTAACCAAGAAAATCAAATAGGTAGAACTATCGAAAGATTTTACTGGATTGTCGAAAGCCATGACCCTGGATTCCATTTTCATCTGATAAATCTTACAATCTTAGTCACAATTGTCTCAGTCACAACAAAATACTCAATTTTATTTATTTCTTTCAGTCATAGTTAGTTCCAACAAAACAATCTTGATTTTTACCCCCTTGAATAGTTACAAAAGAATTTGGATTAGTTGAGTAGTAGAAAGTCTAAGTCTTTGTGGTACGATATCTGAACTTCAAAATCCTATATTACTTATCGACCACATACTTTCGTGTGTTTGGGAGCAACATAAAAATTAAATTATTGTAGCTTCTTTTTTATAATAGTTGTCGGCCCAGCTTGTGCACACCTCAACTAATTCCACGGATATCTACTATCTATCACCATCACAGGACCGAATAACTCGTCCAAATTGCCAAAACTTTGGTAATTCTACTAACTTGTTGAAAACTTGAAACTTTCCGAAACACTAAATGTAATACATTTTAGTACATATTATTGAAAGGAGAAACAACAAAGTGCTTACCATCTTTGGGCAATTTGACATGCGACCTTAGACAAAAGAGATGCAATCTATATCTTTGTATTTTTGGCTATACTAGTATATACAAGTATAGTTTGTTCTCATTTTTCTTTCCCTACCTTCTGCTGACTTGAGGATCGGCAACAGATTTCTTTATACAATCCACGATACCTACACAATCAGTCTGAGGCACGGGACACCCGGGATCATCTTCAGACTCATCACATAGTTTTCCGTGCGGAGAGCGAAGGCTCCCATGAGTTTGACAGGCTTTCATTGTCTTACAATGCTCTGCTTCATCGTCTCTTATGTTCATGAATACGTCGTACAGATTATCTAAACAGGAAACATGACTACAATCAGAATTATACTCTCATTTTCTAAAACGATTTACTAAAGGTATTATCGAGGTGCGTTTTACCTATTTTTGGTCTCCGGGTATTAGGCTCTCGCGAACTTTGGAATTCATCTGATGCAATCACAAAATGGTTTAGATTACAGAACCAGACGGACATGTGGTCACAAGAGTATTAAGTTATCACTATAACACTCACCAAACAAATACAAGTCACCTCCCGTGTAGTAGCTCTCAGCAATCTTTGGAGCGGGCAATTTCTTCAATTCCTCTGCAGAAGCATTAGGAGTGCATATTACTACAATTTTGAGGTTAAGAATATAATAGCATTCTGAAACTATCCCAGATAAGGAATTGACGAGAAATATAATACTATATTCTGAACATTGTGCTATCCTCGAAGAATGACCAAGCAAATAAGGAAACTAGCACTTCCAATTCCGTCAATGCAACTTTGTTCAAAATATTCAATTGTTTTAAAGCAATACTTTTGGTCCTGTAGAATGAATGTGAAAAGCAGAATCCTCAGAATCATATGATTCAGATACCTGACGAAATGAATAGATAAAAGATCGGGATAGCCGGGAAGGGCAGAGCCTCACCTTGCAGTAGGAAGGTGTTCGTTGTTAGGACGGGTTCAAACTGGACTGAAGGGAGGAGGAAAAAAAGAGCCTCCTTGATCCTTGATGAATTTATCGTAAGTCTCGTATGCATGGTGCTCCACACATTCAGAGAAATGATCTGCAAGAAATGAAGGACCACCGAACTGTATCAGTATGAAGTCCATACATGAAAAAGGACTACTCACTCAATAAAGGGCCCTATCAAACATAAAACCACGACCAATCACCACTGTCACTTTCAGGTAAATAAATCATAGAATTTAAAGCTGGACAAAGAAGTCGTGCACGATAAAAATGTTGAAAGCAGTGTTTTCATCTCCCAATTCTGTGGGAAGCAAGATAGGTAAGAAATGCAATTTAACGTTTTTTTGATGAGGTAAAAATGCCATACACTTCTCATCACACGTATCAATGACTGGATGAACCTTGTATAGAACTCTCATAAAGACTGTTCTCATAACACGTGAAAGGTGAAAACCACATAGACTCAGCCAAACAGCATACTTTTGTTACAGAAAAGTGATTACATGTGTTCCAAGGGATAAGACAAAACTATGTCAGAGCTAAGCTTTGGCAAGGGAAAACTCTGTATATCCATTTTTTAAATTGGTGTATAAGAAGAACCATTCTTTTAAGACTTGTAAAAAAACCTTAACCATTCTTTTAAAAAATAAAGAGCTATGTAAAAACGAAGGAGATAAAGAAAAGCTCCAGAGACCTGAACATTAGATCCTAATATTACAACTTACATGCCATCCTTGGACTCAAAGCATACATCAACACTGTCATGAAATAATAGAATACAGCAATATGTTGTGCAAGGAATTGGTCAAACCACCAAGCATTTCCCCCTAATTCCTGCAGTTGAACCACGATTATATCAAGACAGAGAAATATAACTATAGATTCTTTCACTATACAAGTACATTATATGAAATAATAAATTTCTCCAATAAAAAGTTTAAACCAGCACGTGGAGAAAACGATCAAGCCCTTCATATTGTAAGCTTTGCTGAATAAACCATGCTTATTATAAAATCAACATACATAGCATACATTAACGACTCTGGCAAGACAGATGCTCATAAGTTGGGTGTTGGAAGGAAATCAAGAAGTTTGAAGCACGAGCATTACTTCCATAATGAGTAAATGGTGCATCTCATTCCAGCTCTCAGCAAAATGCACCTTGACATAATCTGCCCTTCTCCACCAACCAAAGCTCTCATACAAGTGAAGAACAGATATAAATGCTGCCATGAATAAATTACACCCACGTCATTAATAGAAAACGGATTACAACAATATGTTTCATAGCTAGGCCTATAGTTAATAGATGACAGATGCCTGTGTGTAACACAAGTCTATGTTTGACATGTAATGAAATCATACTGAGAAAGTATAACAAATCTAAAAAGGACTTTTGGGTTCTTTTTTTCACTCAGAGATAATTTATGACCTTCAATGGGGAAAAAATATTGACGAGTACGATCATGCCTTCTTGCACAATGACAAAGTTAGTGCACAACATATGTTCAGGCCTAAAGAAAACAGTACAACAGCAGCAACAACAACAAACCCAATGTGGTCCCATGGGGTCTGAGGAGGGTAGGATGTACGCAGACCTTACTTCTACCTTTGTGAGGTAGAGAGATTGTTTCCGGTAGACCCTCGGCTCAGAAGAAAAGTACATGTCGTATAAATATATGAAAGGAGACGGCAAATAGCAAGATATAAAATAAATGTGGTAACATGTAGTAATACCCATCAAGGAAATAAAAACAATGTGTAGAGATGGCAATGGGAGAGGGTGGTGGAGTTGCGGTAAGGAAGGGCGTGTCTATTTTCGAGAATTAGTTCGGATTCATGTCGGGAAGCGCGACTACATAAGCCATCCATCTTGTTCGGAGACTGGTGGAGCAGAGAGAGGAAGGACATGCACATGGTGTTCATCAACCTGGAAAAGGCATATGACAAAGTCCCAACGGAGATTCTTTGGAGATGCTTGGTTGCTAAAGGTGTGCTAGTGGCATATACCAAGGCGATTAAGGACATGTAAGATGAAGCTAAGACTCTGGTAAGGACTGTGGGAGGAGACTCGGAGCACTTTCTGGTGGTGATGGGGTTGCATCAAAGATCAACTCTTAGTCCGTTTTTATTTGTGTTAGTGTTTGATGAACTGACGCGAAAAATTCAAAAGAGAAATTCCATGGTGTATGTTATTTGCGAATGACATAGTTTTGATTGAAGAGACTCGCGACGGAGTTAATGCTAAGTTGGAGGCTTGGAGACAGACCCTGAAGTCTAAAGGGTTCAAGTTGAGCATAACCAAAATGGAATATTTGGAGTGCAAATTCGGTGACGTAGCGCATGAGGAGGGCGTGGAAGTGAGGTTGAGACACAGGCCATCCAAAAGCGAGGAAGTTTCAAGTAGATTGGGTCTATTATCAAAAGAAATAGAGAGATTGATGATGATGTCACACACAGTATTGGGGCTGGGTGGATGAAATGGAGGCTCGCCTCTGCAGACTTGTGTGATAAGAAGGTGCCACCAAATCTTAAAGGCAAGTTCTATAGAGTGGTAGTTAGACCAACTATGTTGTATGGGGCTGAGTGTTGACCAGTCAAGAAGTCCCACGTCCAGAAGATGAAAGTGGTGGAGATGAGGATGTTGTGATGAATGTGTGGGCATACTAGAAAGGATAGAATTAGAAATGAAGTTATCCGGGATAAGGTGGGAGTGACCTCGGTGGAGGACAAGATACAGGAAGCGAGACTGAGATGGTTCAGGCATGTTCATAGGAGACGCACGGAGGCCCCTGTGCGGAGATGCGAGAGGTTGACTTTATACAGGTTCAGAAGAGGCTGAGATAGGCTGAAAAAGTATTGGGGAGAAGTGATTAGACAGAACATGGCGCAGTTGCAACTTACCGAAAATATGACCTTAGATAGGAGGTTGTGGAGGACGCGAATTAGAGTAGAGGGTTAGGTAGTAGTACGTGTCTTGTGTATCCTTCCATACTAGTAGGCATAGTGTTATCTTATGGGTTCCTATGCTTCGATTTTCTTTTACTATCTGCTATTTCTTGTACTCCGATTATTGTACTAGTTTGACGCATTCACTGTTAAAATTTCTCCATTAATGCTTATCAATAATATTTTGTCATGATCTCTTTACTTTATTTTACTTTCTTCAAACCTTATCTGACCTTTTTTGTCATATTTTCTCTTGAGCCGATGGTCTTTCGGAAACAGTCAACCCTACCTCCCAAGGTAGGAGTAAGGTTTGCGTACACTCTACCCTCCCCAGACCCCACTGTGTGGGATTACATTGGGTATGTCGCCGTTGTTGTAGAGATGGCAATGGGGCGGGGTGGTTGCGGTGCGGGTTTGGTATAAACCCGCAGTGACTTTAACCCGCCCCGCCCCACCCCGCATAGCAAAAAAATATTTTTTTCTTCATTTTATTATTTAGCTTAAACAAACTAGCTAGCTTAACATTTCAGTTTTTCAAAAAATGGAGAGTTTAATAATTATTTCTTACTCAAGAAGTTAATTATAATTCTTTTTTCTCTGTGTTATTTCATTTCTCTTTTTTTCTTCCTTAGAATATTTTGACACTAAGGATGTAAATAACACTACTGTAACTGAGCAAATTTAGAAGTATGAAAATAAGAAAATAAAAGAAACAGGTGCAATTTTTATTCCAACACTTGGACTGATATTATACAAGTGATGACATATATATTGCAACTGAATCAAATACTGCATACTAATTGAAGTTTATTGTGGCACAAACTTTAACTGTTTTAAGTAGATGTACTGTTTTTTTGCAACTTATTTACTTAGTTTAAAGTCACCAGAAGTCAGATCAATCTTAGAATACCTTTGGACACAACCAGTTATGGTTGTGAATGAAATTGATTATTGTTCTGGTGATGGTGACTTTTATAATACATTTCGAATTCAATTGCTTCATTACTACTTTTTTTGAAATCATTGATTTCGCTTTAGCATGTTAGATTCTCTGGATTATGCAAAACATATATGTTGTAATTCCATCTTTAAGATACAATATAACTTGATAATTGAGAAATCTAACTTTAGGTTCAATTTTAAAAGAAAATAGTAGTAGTAACATCTTTTAGAGAGGGTAGGATGAAATCCATACGATAAATGGTTTAGAAATTGTGCATAAAGCCAAACCCGCAACCCGCATTAGATTCTCAAGAAAACTGTTTCAACCCGCCCCACCCCAACCCGTATAAATCCAAACCCGCCCCGCGCCGCATAACCTCAACCCGCACCCGCTCTGCCCCGTTGCCATCCCTAACAATGTGATTGTGACAACTACTACTAAAATAAAAAGAGAGGAGGAAAACTCGCCCCCTCCCTCCCCCACACTTGGCTACCTACTACTAACCTTCTACCCTAATTTTATCTACGGTCATGTCCTCAGTCAACTGAAGTTGTGTCATGTCTTGTCTAATCACCTCTCCCAGTTCTTCTTCGGCTACCTCTACCTCTCCTAAGTCCAACCACAGCCAACCTCTCGCACCTCGCCTAAAGAAAACAGTAGAACTAAAATATTTCTAAATTCAGACGGATGTGCAAAAAGAGTTCTAGGTGCTACAAAATAATCAGCAGCTTGAAAACGTAGTATTTACCAAAATAAGGAACTCTTGCAATTGTTTCCAGAATGAAGAACCTCGCATGGTTCCGGTCAAGATACAAAGTGTCAAGAATCTTTATCACCGAATCCTGAAATTATAAGCATAATTTGATCACAATCAGACATATTCTTAGCCAATAGGATCGTACAAAAGCTGCCGAGGACGAAATCCTATATGCTGAAAGATATTCCTACTAGTAATTTTGTCAAAAACCTTGGCATCAATGTATCATGTCAATTATCAATAAAGAAGTTCATTCACCCTGGCTGTGTATGATGGAATACCAACTCCATAAATTCCGTACATAACATAAAATGTCATAAGAAGATACTTGATACATTGTTCAAGTTGCAACTAAAGCAAATCCATCCATTCCATTTTTAACCAAACTTATCACCAGCCAATATCATCTATCTTCTGCTTTTAGGGAATGGGAGAAAAGGGTACGCAAATGGTCTTTTGCAGAGAACGGTAAGAAAAAAAAGAATTTATTGGCACCACGCTAAGGGATTCACGGGTCAAGGCCAAACCCAACTTATTAGGCATTGAACCATAGTTGATAGAATCTAATTAACATGTTGTACAGGTGTTCATGAAAACGGCGAGTTGTGAGTCTAGAAGATTAACAAAAATACAATTTACATGAAATATGACACTAAGAAATACTTGGAAAATGCAATACCTGCCGTGAGAAGGATATTTACAGACTGCTCAATCTTTATAACCCATTTTTCTAGACCATTAGACGATGAATCATCAGGCGGCTCCTATTTCCCCCTCCCGCATTACCAGGAAAACTCTTAGGTGCAAAAGATTTCTCCAGAACCACTTCCTCTTCATTCTCTTGTAACAACGTTGCTGGAATCCTACATGATTTCCTGCATATAATTGAACAACCAAAAGACAACTTAATCAAATCAACTTTGTTTTTCTGCTAAAGTTCAACCAAAACATCAATAAACCAGCAAATTATCTACAATATGAAGCAAAGCAATCAATCAATCAACTACACCTCAACCCAAATTAGTTTCCTTAGCTATATGAATCCACAATATTCATTCTTCTCTATTTGGATCCATTTCATTCGAACACCAATTGCTTATGTTGGTAAATTACCCAACTCCCAAATTAATAATGAAGACAAACTCAGTTTAAAAAAAAAAAAAAAGCTAAATCATCCTCTTAGTCTTTTAATTGTAATTTTGCAAGTTCACCCTGAAACTGAAAAAGATCCAAAACAACATCAACAACAACAAACAACCCCGTGTAATGCCACAAGTGGGGTCTTGGGAGGTTGTGCAGTCTGTGGAGGGTAGGATGTATGCAGACTTTAACCCTAGCTTTCTGGGGGTAGACATGCTTTTTTCGATAGACTCTCGGCTCGAAAGAAAAGATAGGGATGTGATAACAAATAGTAGGGTAAAAAGCATAGTATCAAGGGGGATCACGTCCCCGTGCATAGCTGGATCGCAAAGGAGGGAACTTAAAATTCAGCTGGAGGCCTGCAGCGTGGGTTCGAAACCTGGTGGGAGCAATTTGTTCTCTTCTGGGTAGGACCTTCTAGGTATATCAGTAGCTCTGTTCTCAAACTCTGGTCATTCAGGCACATCCGTGATTTACTGATAGTAGTTTTGAGGGACCGAGACTACTATCTACAGGAATAGTCTGGCGTAAGCCGGAAAACTGGATATCAAAAAGGAAACTACTAGATTACTAGGTCAACATCAAAATTCAATATTCTCTAGTTCCTTCCTTTTCCCCAACTGCCATACTAAACCAATAAATCAATAAAATTTCTTTAAATTACAAACTAAAAAAAAAATAAAAAGAAGAAGGGTAAAGTTCATATTTAGCTAGAATTTAAATAAAGACAAGAACTTTATACTATAATTGGTTAATTGCCTTGATAGAACACACCTTGAAGACCCATAGGAATTAAATCGAAAAGGGTTATTGGAATTACACAAAAATGATGTATTCTCAAAAGTCTTAACTTTCAAATTAGAATATGAAGAAACTGAGGTACCAAAATCCATAGTAGAAATAGAAATTTGCTAGTACATATAAATGCTATTGTAATAACATTTTTTTAATTACGTATCAAACACTAGAAAATAAGTAAGTGACTCACTTATTTTAGAAGAAAATATTTTCCTTTATACCAAATACACTCTTAGGGGTCGTTTGGTTGGGAAACAAGTATCTCAGGATTAGTTATCTCACCCTCCCACAGAAATAAAATAACACTGCAACTAATCCCGGAATTAGTTATACCGCGATTTTACTCCAACCAAACGCGGAATAAACTCATCTCAAATTTAATTTCGAGATTATTTATCTCTTATACCCGTACCAAACGAGCCCTTAGTCTTTTGATTATCGTTTTGCATGTTTTCCCCAATAGTCAATCTTTCAATATATACCAATAAAGATTCTTTAAATTTACAAACCAAATAACAAAGAATGATGGGTAAAGTTCAAATTTTTAGCTAAAATTTAAATAAAGACAAGAATTTTATACTATAATAATTACCTTGATAAAACATGCCTGGTAGACCCATAAGAATTAAAACGAAAAGGGTTCTTGGAATTGCACAAAAATGATGTGTTCTCAAATCTCTTAGCTTTCAAATTAGAATAGGAAGAAACTGAGGTACCAAAACCCATAGTACAAATAGAAATTGCCATTCTTGATTAGACTGACTTTGTTGTACGGGCAGAGTATTGGCCAATCAAGACTTCACACATCCTAAAGATGAAAGTTGCGGAGATGAGAATGTTGGGATGATGTGTGGACATAAAAGAGAGATAGAATTAGAAATGATGATATCCGGGACAGAGTGGAGTATAGAATTAGAAATTATGATATCCGGGACAGAGTGGGAATGGCCTCGGTGGAGGATAAGATGCGGAAGTGAGGTTAAGATGGTTCGGGTATGTGCAGAGGAAGACACAGATGACCCAGTGTGTAGATGTGAGAGGTTGGATATGGATCGGGTTCAGGAGGGGTAGAGGTAGGCCAAAACGCATTGGAGAAAGGTTAGACGGGATATGACGCAAACTTACATGTGGGGTTGTGGAGGACACGGATTATGATAGAAGGGTAGTAGTTAGTCGAGCGTAGTCCTACTTACGCTAACAAAATGATAGTTGTAGTGTTAATACTGTAGGCCCGATTAGCCTATCACACTTATAAGCGCAGTCTTGTAGTTTGATTTCTATTGCTATGTGTTCCTTATTGTACTTTGTTTATCTTTTATATCTGCGTTTCTGCTTTCTTTTGTCAGAATGCGCTATCATGGAATATTCAATTTTGTTATCACCATATTCATATTGCTTTAATTGCTTGTATGAATCTGACTGTTTCTCTTGCTTTGCTTGTGATTATACTTTGTCTTGAGATGAGATATCGCGGAAACAACCGCTCTATCTACCAGATAGAGGTAATGTACCCTCTACACGTTGTGGATATGTTGTTGTTGTTGATTATTTTTTCCTTCAAAGAAAAATTGAATTAATTCTTTTTTTTTTTAGGTAAGGGAGAAAATTGAGAAGTGGGAAAGTTGTTAGTTTTGTGAGAAACCAACAGCTTTGTCTAGGGATGGCAGGTGGGTATAATTTTGGGATTCGCACCGCACCCGCCTCAGTTAGGGCGGGTATGGGTATAACTTTGGCGGATAGTAGGCGGGTATGGATATTGAAAATGTACCCGTCACGGGTAGGTGGTGGATTTGCAGTTATACCCGCCTCCACCGCTCCGCATCAAACCGCCCGCCTACCGGCCCCATAAGCCCAGTACAAACTGATTTTTCATTTTTTATTTCAAGTCATTTTAAATTGAGCTCAGGCCGATTAAGCCCAAGCCCAATATCAATTCGTCAAAGGCAAAGAAGAGAAGGGTAAAATGCTCATTTGTTATTTTCCCTTCAAAAGGCATGGAAACCCTAGACGCACGAAGCCGCACTATTTTGCCCATCTGATTCGGCTTTTCTCTATTTTCCATGTGATGCTAAGGTTCATCAGGATAATTTCCTTGTTGCTCGTCACCTTCGTCTTGCTATTTGCTCTCACTGCAATATCCTTACAAAAATCATTACTCTCCCTGTTCTCGTCCCGCTCTTTGTCCTTCACTGCAATATCCTTACAAATATCATTTTGGTACATAGCATAATAATTCAAAATGGCTCCGAAGAACCAGAAAAAGCCGCCTCTTCCTAATTTTTCAACTCCTTCCAATATAAGCATTTATTATTTTCAATTAAGAGTATTTCTTATTTTGTAGTTCAAGGGCAGAAGTTCCTAATGTGTTTGATGTTATTTTTGTGAGATCCGTTAACTGATCAAGGAAGGCTACTGTAAATTATGAGTTTTTCTTTATTTTGATGTTTAATTGAAGTTCCTAATTTTTTTCGTGTTCTTTTAGTCGAGGAAAAGTATTGTAATTTTGTGTATTTTCTTATTTTGATATCTTAAGTGAAGAAGTTCTTAATTTTTGGGAGTTTACTGTTTTGTTTTGCAGAGGAAATACACAGCAAGTGAGGTTTCAATAGAGAAGAGAAGGAGAATAGGCTGATATGGCTGGCGGGTACAGGCGTGTATTGGCGGGTGACGGATCTCTATTGGCTGTGGATTTAGGAATATACCCGCCTAGGCGGGTATGGATGTTGAAATTGTACCCGCCACGGGTAACAGGTAGGTGGCGGATATAAAATTTTCTGGCGTGTACAGGTGCGGGGAGGGGGTACCCGCCCCGCCCCGCCCAATTGCCATCCCTAGCTTTGTCCCCTGGACAAAAGTACGATGGATAGTTTTGAAAAGTATCAAAATATTTTGTCGTTATTTGCAAATTATATTTTTAAGGACTGTAATTGTTATTTTCGGTAAATTAGTTCAGTATATTCTTTTGGGCGGGCGGCGAACCGAAGTTTTGGATCTGCTTAAATGGCCCACTTCAAAACCCAGCGAATGGGCTGAAAATTAGGCCTAAAGGGCTTTATGTCAAAATAATAATGGTAGAAATTTCACGGCCAACCTATTTTGACATATCTTTTTAACTTGTATCTGAACTTCTAAAATCAATCGGATATGTGATTTTTGAAGTCAGGCTTTGCAAAATTATACTTCAAACAAAATGTCTGAAGTTATATATAAGTGAAGTTCATGCATTTATGTTAGAAGTTCATATGAAAATGGTTGGACTTTAGTCATTTTTTCCTGTACTTTACTTATATATGATTGAAGTTCGAACAAAAATGATTGATGGTTGAATTTTAGGTAAAAATGATTAAACTTCAGTCTTGTGCCAGAACTTTAGCCATCCATATAAAAATTCAAACACCTTTCCCTAATGAAGTACACATACAAAAGTTATTAAAATATGGGCACAAATCAAATAACGGCGTCAAAATCGAATATCTATGCCCTTCGTCCGGAATAAAAAAAAATCAATTGGGCTTGTAAAAATAAAAGGGAGGCTACACGGGCTTATCAAAATTAAGTGAGGTCCAGTGACTTGTCAAACTAAAACAGAGGCCCATCGGATTTTTCAAAATAAAAGTGAGGTCAAGTGGGTTTGTCAAAAGCAATGCTTAAAGTTCATTATTTTGTTACTATTATTTTCTAGTACAAAGTTTTCTAATAATATTTGGAAGCAAGAGGAGTTGATTTGCAAGACCCCGTAATAAAGGACGATCTTAAACTTTTGGCCTCAGCTTCACGAATTTTTTGAAGAATATGTGTTATTACCCATCGGGTATAAATTGTGAGTGTATCCCCGAATCATTCTCTTGAAGCTCGTCATCTTCATCATAAATGATCCGCTTGCCCTGAAATAGTTTTCCTTATGAGGTAAGAGATTAGGATATTTCAATACAATGAACTTATTCAATTGGCCATAAATTCTACTCCCCTTATAGAAAAAATTTGTATCTATCACTCAATCATTTACGAGTCAATACAACTGAACTCCTGTCCAATAAACAACTAATTACATTATCTTAAGTCTTCACTATCTGTAATTGGTTGAAATATCTCGAACTTGTACCTTGTATGCAAAGCTAATTAATGTGTAATGGAAAAAAAGAAATAGAGTAAGAGTAGACAATTAAAATCTTCAGAAACCAACTAAAATTTATGCCTGATAGACTATAAATATCACATTTTAAAACTTTTATTATGCGGAATCAAAAATTTAAAAGCACGCTAATAAAAAACATTCTACAGACTGTTTTAATCTATAAATAATAATAATAAAAAAAATTAGTTTTGTCTGAGACGAAAATCCACTTGCCAAATAGATCTCTTAGGCACGATAAATGTACATTGGGTATAAAAGTTTTGGATGACTACCAATTACAATAATAATTTAGGAGAGTACAAAATAGTTTGTTTAATTTTAGCTCGAGGAAGAAAAAATATATTATTTAAATCACCGACCAATCAATTTGTTTATTAAAAAATGATTCCCCCGTGCCTTGGCTGGTGGACTTTTCGAAAAATGGCAAGTGAGATGTATTTGCCAAAAAATTTGGTCTTGTACACTATTCTTAATTTTATTTAGGGGTGAGCGTATATCTGTTCGGTTCGGTTTTATATTCGAAAATATGAACTGAATAAAAATTATTTTTTTTAAAAAAAATTGAATACAACTTTTTTTTTAAAAAAAACCGATATGTTCGGTTTATATCTCCAAACGTATCAGATTATATTGGTTTTTTCTAGTGGGCCGGGTCGGGTCGGGTCGAGGAATTTTATTTTTTTTAAATTGAATTTCCAAAACTGAAATTGACATTCACACCTACACTACCATGAAATTTTGACGTTGAAATCTATTGTGTATCGTGAGATGTTTACTAAAGAAAAAAAAATTAGAAATCGATTTGGGGGAAAACACAAATTGATTGAAAAAATGGACGTTTTCGTAAAAATTGGTTGTGGTTGTTTGGGCCGGCCCCGTCTCGAAAAAATACCCAAAATCAAAACAACAATCGGGTAAAACGGACATCCGAGCGCAGAGTTATGACCATTTAAAGTTTCACCAATTTACAACTACTTTCTCTCCCTACATTTTATGTCAATGCTTCCGTGATATGTTAATCAAGTTCATGTCGCATTCGACTTCCATAAAAGCTTCATAGATTGACTTCAATGGCTATGATTCAAGATATAGTAGTAGCCTAAAATAAAAAATAAGAATAATTATATATTTAATTCGGTTTTTTCGGTTCGGTTCGTATCCAAAATTTAAAAACCGAACCGAATCACTAAATCCTGATTCGGTTCGGTTTTTTCGGTTCTCGGATTTTTTGCCCATTCCTAATTTTATTTTCGTTAAATGACTCTTTCTTCCAAAAAGACCACTAAAAATAATATATATCTAGAATTATACATAAGAGTTTTTTGTATGATCATTCTACTCTATATTCAAATTGTAAGTGAGGATATGAAATCATTTTCCCTCGCTACGATTAGAGGCGAATCCAAAATTAAAAATTTATGGGTTCTGAATATTAACAATTTTCCTTTGATTCACATATTTAATATATTTATACGTAAGGCAGAACATTTAACTTGATCCATTTATAAATTATAAAATACGAGCTTTATATGTGAACAAACTTATTTAATTGAAATTTGAAATGATTGTATCAACTATTAAAAGACGTTTCTACTAAGAATCTCTGTAGAAGTTTTTTTTTTTTACAATTCAGCTTCTATAGCTCAAGGTAAGTGTTGATTGCTATCAATTGATTTACTTATGATTTTGTGCAGATTAATCAAGTTTTTCCAACACTAAATTCTAGCGTTTTGAATTACATGATTTTAATTCAACTTTACTTTACTTTCCCATTTGGCTCAAGTGCTATTTGTAGGTTATTTCATTGTTTATGGATTATAACAATAATCTCATATAATTGTTGTAAATTAGCATAATTGAATCGTATTTGACCAAAACAAAAGTCGCTTGCATTACAGCTTGTCTTCGTGGTCACATACAATTTGAAAAGAGAATATATATATATATATATATATATAACATCAAAATCATCTTCAAGTTGGATTCAATTCAACTAATGAGTCAATAAGAAGAAAAAGAAAATTAGCAAAAGCAAAAGAAGCTGAAGTTGTCGGCACGCAACTTGTTATGTGATATGATGCTGCCAAGGACATCAAAACTAATTAAGAATCTTGTTTTTTTTAATTAACATATGATATCTACACTAATTTCAAAATGTTACTTTGATGATTCGAAAAGGTTTCAAGAGTTAACTAAGGAATTTGACTTCTAGATAAAGGTAGATTCAGGATTTATACTTGACGAGTTTGATCTTTATATTTTTTAGATTTATTATCGAAACGAAAAAGCAAAATCAAAAATTTATATCCATTTTCATTATGCCATGCATTGATCAGTAATATCATAACATGACGAATATGATAAGTGAGATCTAGTGAGTATTTGCATAATTTTCTTTTGTCCGGAGAAATTAAATGATACATTTAAATAATGGGTTATCATTGATGTTAGAGTGATTATGAGCCTCATTATTATAATTGATATTGTAATTATTCTAATTATTATAATTATAATTAGAATCTTGTAAATTAGGTAAAGTAGAATAGTAGTCTTCTAGAATAGTCTTTCTTTAGTCCATGTATATATATTGTATATTTGGAAGAATAATAATCAAGGGATTCAATTCTTACATAGTATCATTAGCCAAAGATCTTTTGCCCTAAAAATCTTCTTTTCTTCCTCTCTTGGCCGATTTCTCCTTTCCCTCTACATAGTTTTTCGACCAACACTTAGATTTAGGAACCATAAACCTAAAACTATCCCTTCCAAACCTAAAACTCCCTAGCCGTTTACCACTATTCCACTTAGGCTTAGGAATTCTAAAACCCTAAACCTAATACTACTACACCCACTCGGCTAGAATACCCCTCTTTTTAGGTTTTCTTTTCTAATCCACTTCCATCAAAACACAACTTCATTCTCCTCTTTTTTTATTCTAAGTGGAACCTATGGCCGAAAACCAAACATTTCATTCCGCTCTTGCCGTCAATAGCGTCAAGAACTTCATCCCTATCACTCTTGAAATGGAGAAAGGGCAGTATACCTCATGGGCGGAACTATTCAAAATTCATTGTCGTGCTTATGAGGCACTTGACCATATTCTTCCTTCCGAGTCACCGTCGGATACCACTACGGTGGACAAGAAATTATGGTCACGCTTAAATGCTATTGTCCTTCAATGGATTTATGGCACAATTTCGAATGATCTTCTTCATACCATCTTAGAACCCAATTCTACGGCTAAACAGGCGTGGGAAAGATTGGAAAACATTTTTCAAGATAACAAAATGTCTAGGGCCGTTTATCTTGAACACCAATTTACAATATTAAATTGGATGATTTTTCTAACATCTCAGCCTATTGTCAAGAATTAAAAGTACTTGCGGACCAACTGGCCAATGTTGGTTTGCCCGTGACAAATCAAAGGTTAGTTCTTCAGTTGACTGCAGGGCTGAATGAACAATATGATAGTGTGGCTACGTTCATTCAGCAAAGCAATATGTTACCTCCCTTTTACGAGGCCCGTTCCAGGATAATCCTCGAGGAAACGGGGAAGGCAAAACAGGCATCATCGGGTACAACTACCGGTGGAACGATTCTCATTTCTACCAACTCTTTTTCCACTGATTTGGAGCCCCAAAATTCTAGTTCGGGTGGCCAAAATAATCGTCAAAATGATGGTAAAAAGCAGGGTTCAAATCGAAATAATAAAGGAAAAAATAATGGTGGCACGGGACGTGGACGGGGTGGGGGACAAACCGCCGGCGACAGCAGCCAACCCGGGTAGTGGCGGGCTGTCAGTGGAGGGCAGTTTCCAGGCAGTAGCGGCGGACAGTGGGGAAAGTACCCACTGTGGGCCTGGGCCCCATAGTGGGCTGCCTCGCCATGCCCATTTTTGACCTCTTCGTGGGCCCAACCTCCTCGTTCTTCAAATCGTCAACCCGGGGTTCTCGGATATTGTCCACAACATGCTTTTGCAGCTTATGCACCATCTTCCGTCGGATATGCACCCACGGATATTGAACAAGCCATGAGTCACATGAATCTGAATCTTTCAGATGAATCGTGATACATAGATACAGGGGCTACGTCACACATGACGACATCTCAAGGTAATCTCTCATCTTATTTTAATATGAGTGGTAATAAAAATATTATTGTCGGCAGTGGGCAAGAAATTCCAATTCTTGGTATTGGTCAGGTAACACTACCTTCTCCCCACCCACTTTTATGTTTGAAAAATGTCTTACATGCACCAAAATTAATTAAAAACTTGATCTTTGCTAGACGTTTTACAACTGACAATAATGTTTCTGTGAATTTTGATCCATTTGGTTTTTCTGTGAATGATTTTCAGACGGAGATGCAGCTCATGAGATGTAATAGCACAGGGGACTTATATCCAATCACCTCTGTCTCCAACAACCACATAGTTAAACCTTTCACCTTTACGATCATCTCTCCTAGTCTATGGCACAATAGGTTGGGACACCTAGGAGCACCATTTTTTAATCAATTTAGAAAGAATAATTTGGTTTCTTGTAATAGACGTTTAGACTCTTCTGTTTGCCAAACCTGTGTATTTGGTAAACAGATTAAACTTCCGTTTTCTGCATCTACTACTAAATACTGTTATGCAAATTGATAGTTTGCATTGTGATTTGTGGACTTCACCCGTATTAAGTGCTACATGTCATAAGTACTATTTGTTCATTCTTGATGATTTTTTGAATTTTTTTTGGACCTTTCTCTTAGGACAAAAATCATATACCTATAACATTTTGAAACAATTTAGTGTGTTTATCAAAACTCAGTTTGGCAAAACCATTAAATGTTTTCAATGTGATAATGGGGGGGGGGATTTATAAATGCCTAATTTCAGAATTTTTGTCAACAAAATGGGATGTCTGTCCGTATTTCCTGTCCACATACATATTCTCAAAATGGGAAAGCTGAAAGAAAGATTCGACCAATCAATAATATGACTCGCTCTATTCTTATGCATTCGTCCACACCACCAATTTTTTTGCATCATGCTCTTCAAATGGCTACATATCTCTTAAATATTCTTCCTAGTAAACTACTCTCCAATGTGTCCCCTACTAAGGTATTGTACAACCGTATCCCTTCGTTTACACATTTACGGATTTTTTGGTGTTTGTGTTATCCCTTGTTTCAATTCACTACCATTCATAAACTTCAAGCTCGATCTACGCCTTGCGTGTTTTGGGGGTACCCACAAAATTATAGGGGATATAAATGCTTTGATATGTCAATAGGAAAAATTATTATTTCTCGTCATGTTAACCTTCCCATTTGTCAACCTTCCCATTTGCTACATCTCAAGCGGCATCCCCACATTCATATGATTTTCTGGACGACGGAATTCATCCAATTTTGAGGTATCATCTAAACTCTGAAAAATAATAATTTAGGGGCCATCACCGATCCCTACAACTCAACCCGTCACCCCACCACCTTCCGGCAACACGCTGGCCCAGACCAGTACAGGGTCCACTACCTCAGCCCAAAATATCGAAACCACCCTACCCACTGTCTCAGCCCAAAATCCCAATACAACCCAACCATCCAACGACCCACCTTCTCATAGGACCATGAAAACTCGTGCAATGCATGGGAATTTTTTTACCTAAACACCATTTTAACCTAACCACCTCGGTTCAACCCTTACCAATACCAAAAATGCCAAAGTTGTCTTATCAGACCCGAATTGGAAAGCTGTCATGTTAGATGAAGTTACTGCTCTTATTCAAAATAAGACGTGAGATTTGGTACCACGACTATCTAATGTGAACATAATTCGGTCTATGTAGAATTTTTGTCATAAAAAGAATTCTGATGATTCTTTTGCTAGATACGAAGCTCGTCTTGTTGGTGATGACAGGTCTCAGCAGGTGGGAGTAGATTGCGGTGAAACATTCAGTCTGGTGGTCAAGCCTGCAACTATCAGGACTGTTCTTAGTCTGACACTGTCCAAATCATGGTCCATTCATCAGTTGGATGTCAAGAATGCATTTGTACATGGCCATTTGCAGGAAACTGTATATATGCATTAGCCGTTGGGATTTCGCGATCTTGCCCATCCAGATCACGTGTGCCTGTTGAGTAAATCCTTATATGGCCTGAAACAAGCTCATCGGGCATGGTATAACAGGTTTGCAGGATTTGTTTCCAAATTGGGATTCTCTCATAGCAAGTCCGATCAGTCTCTCTTTATTTATAAGAAGGGCATTGATATGACTTATATACTTCTATATGTTGATGACATTATTCTCACTGCCTCCTCAACTTCACTTCGCCGGTCTATTATGTCCCTTCTTGCAGCAGAATTTGCAATGAAGAACTTGGGTCCGTTGAATTATTTTCTTGGCATTCTTGTCACTCAATATGCATGTGATTTGTTTCTCAGTAAAAAAAAGTATGTCGAGGAGATACTTGACAAAGCAAGGATGTCTTCATGCAAACCTTCCCATACTCCAGTTGACACAAAGGCGAAGTTGAGCAACGCTTCAGGAACTCCATACAACGACCCCACACATTACCACAGCCTTGCAGGTGCATTACAGTATCTGACTTTTACGAGGCCTGACATTTCCTATGCGGTCCAGCAAGTTTGTTTACACATGCATGATCCGAATGATGAACATATGGGGGCCCTCAAGAGGATTCTGCTGTATATTAAGGGTACTCTATATTTTGGACTTCATCTGTATAAGTCCTCCGTCTCGAGTCTTTCTGCTTACACTGATGCGGATTGGGGTGGCTGCCCAGACACACGTCGTTCCACTTCAGGCTATTGTGTGTTCTTAGGTGATAATCTCGTCTCATGGTCCTCCAAACGTCAATCCACACTATCTCGGTCAAAGTGCAGAGGCGGAATACCGAGGGGTGGCAAATGTTGTTGCTGAATCATGTTGGCTTCGTAATCTACTACTGGAGCTCCATTGTCCGATTGAAAAGGCGACAGTGGTCTATTGTGACAATGTGAGTGCGATCTATTTGTCTGGAAATCCTGTTTAGCATCAACGCACGAAACCCATTGAAATGAATATTTTATTTGTCCGAGAAAAAGTTATCCGTGGTCAAGTCTGTGTTCTCCACGTGCCGTCCCGTTATCAGATAGCTGACATCTTTACAAAAGGTCTTCCGCGCGTACTTTTTGATGATTTCAGGGACAGTCTCAGCATTCGATAACCTCCAGCTAAGACTGCGGGGGATTGTTAGAGTGATTATGGGAAGATCCCATAATCACCTCCCTCATTATTATAATTGATATTGTAATTATTCTAATTATTGTAATTGTAATTAGGATCTTGTAAATTATATAAAGTAAAATAGTAGTCTTCTAAAATAGTCTTCTTCTAGAATAGTCTTCCTTTAATCCAGATATATATATTGTATATTTGGAAGAATAATAATAAGGGGATTCCATTCTTACCCTTGATAATGGCACGTATGAGTTTGTCAGTTTCTCTATCAATCATTTTCCTTTTTCTCGAATATCTCATTTGTTCACATCTTATATTTGTTCCCCGTGCCTAGAATTACATAAAGATAAATTCTTATCATTGAATTTATTGGACTTTTAAAAATAAGAATTCAGAATATAATTCGTGTTAAAATTTTAATATTTTTTCACATATATGCGAAAATGACTTGCACTTCACCGAATAAGAAATGAATTTATGCTGGGCACACGTCACTCTTTAAAACTGGTAATTACTTTAAAAGACTACCATTTAGGTAATTATGTATGAGTTTATTTATATAATTCACGAATAAGCTAAAGTTGTATACATTTTCAGTGATTGCCACTTTTACAAGCACATGATTTTGAAAATTACACATAGATTGTCTACTTATCTTAAATTGTGTGAAAAGACATATGTGATGAGTATGACTGATGAATAAGATGAGACGACGGGATACGTGTATATATTGACAAAATTAATAAGTTCGATAGGTTATTAATCATAAACACCCTCCAACTAGTGCTTATATTTTTCTTCTTTAGTCAAAATAAAGTAGTGCTTATCACACAAAAATAAACTGATAAACAATTTTATTTGAACTCTATATTTGAATTTTAAGCAATTAACTACGTAAAAAGAGAAAAAAAAATGAAATCCAATTCTAATAGTACATAATATTGCTCTGTGTGCGGAGCCATGATTTTCAGTAAGGAGATTCAAAACATAAGAAAATAAACACAACAAAAGTTAGGGACGGGTTCAATACATCTACTATATATATTCGAGAAAAAAATAAATTAATTTTATATATATAGTATAATTTTCTTGCCAAGGGGTTCAGATGAATCCCTCGTGACCCCTAGTTCCGCTCCTGGTTGCTATTTTAGAATCTAAAACACTTAAAAGCTCAAATTTTAGCACCGTCTCCACATAAAGATAGAGAAATAATAACTTTTTTTTGGTACAATAATACAAACTTATGTGGATATGATTAAAAACCTTTATATGTCGTCACTGGAACGTAACTGACAACTCTAGTTTTGTGTCCACAAAAAAATCATAGAAGTTTAACTCAAAGTGGATAATATCACTCCATCTTAAAGGATTTTTTTCATTGGCATTTGCATTAATATTTTACACTAAGTAATTTAACATTACATATCCGCCTCGATTTACATTTCACATGAAGCAAACATCGATTAATTAGATGCATCAGTTTTTCATTGAGATAACCCCTCGATTTATGATTAACATCAGCATGTAGGGCCTCTTGGAGGATTATTAGAAAAAGAAAACATAATCAATTATTGCTAAACCAAGATATAATGCAATTAAATAAAGAAGACACGAGATGATAGTATTGTTGTCTCTATTCGCATTGTCAATATCATGACGTTGCTCTACTCTTCAAATTGATTGCAATGTTGCAACTTGCAACTTGCAACCTTGTCATCATGAATGGTTACGGTAGAACAAGAAATATTTTTATATTTATATTTTTAATCAGAAGTCTCTAATTTGAGTCTCGTAAATAAAATCGCTTTTGACGGGGAGGGCTTACTCGCAGAAGTGAAGTCTTTCGATACTAGTTTACTTAGATTTCAAAACGGTTACCAAATATCGATCAAGTTGAAACCCAAAGGTTGCTACTTTTATTTGTTTTTTAATAGGGCAGGCATTCTCTTCATCAAAAGGAAAAGAACATGATAAAGTTAATATATTTTAAGCATTATTGTCCTCCTCTCTCTCTTTTACTCCATAACAAAATACACTGAGTACGATCAATGTAAAAAAAAACTCAAACTTGATAGCTTATATTATTACTTTAAGAATTCAACTCAAGTGCAAGTGTGTATAAAGATCCGTATTCTGGCTATTCCCTCTCGTAGTCGATTCGGTATGTGTAGTATGTACCCTAGTCCCTATCTTCTCAGCAGCAATCAGATCTATATACATTATATATGGTTTATGTGATGAGGCGATCTATTTTAAGTTTATGAGTTCTGAAATTTATTATACATCATATATGTACATATTTAATAAATTACTTAATAAAATGATATGACCAAATTTACTAGGTTATGATGAATCTGTACTTTCCATGCTAGCTCATGATGCTATGAGTTCGTTGGAATCCCATTGATTTTGGCTCATACTCTATATATTAAAAGGGCAGTATTGTGGTGCACAAAATATCTCGCGTTAACAGAGTCGGGGAAGGACCCCACCTCAAGGGGTGTGATATAAAAAATCCAGTGGCTATTTCCACGGCTCGAATCCGTGATCTATAGGTTACACGGAGACAACTTTACTGTTATTTGAAAATTGCCTTACTCATATATACTTGTTGGAATTAAACCAAGATTAATAATTTAAAAATTAATTAAAATTTGATATTTGATAGTTTATTTAATCCATGTCTTGTTAGAATTTATTAATCAAAGTCATATAAGAATAAGTTTTCTAGTCCTAGTCTATTTTGGTTTTGTAGTATTATAAATAGGGGTGTATGCTATCTATTTTCTTAGGTTGAGAGGTAGTTTAGATTGTAGTGAGATACAAGAGTTTTGAGTTATTAAATAAAGTCACCTACCTCCTCTATCTGGTTTGATAAATTTCTTCTATATAACTATTGTTGAGTCTTTCACTTGTGCATATATTATTCGTTTGAATATTTTTATTTTCTTGAAAGTGGTATCAGAGCATGTGAGATCCGATCAAAGTCTCTTGCCAGATCCAACACATATAAAAGAATATGAATATTTTATATTTGTCAAATTATCCCTTTTTTGTATTTGACGGCAAAAATAATTTTGAGAGTTAATATAAATAGATGAAGAACTTTTTCAAAGTTGTTGGACTATGGTTCATCATTGATAAAAGATTTGTGGAAACTCCAGAAGGAACAATATTGACTGGTGAACCTGCTACACAATTGAAGAAAAATAGACAATTGAATTATAAGGCATTCTACTACCTCAACAGCAGAGTCCATTCACATATATATGACAAATATTTGCATGCAAAATCAACAAAGAAAGCTTGGACAATTTTGGTGAAATCATATCGACATGTTGCCGACGTGAAGAGAGAGAAACTTCAAGAGCTTTCGAGGCAATATGAGTTGACCCATATGAAACCAACATAATCTATCAAAGAATTTTTCACAAAAATTACGGAAATTGTTAATGGTATGAAGGTCAATGGAGAAATTTTGAAAGAAGTTAAAGTTGTCGAAAAGATTTTGAAGTCTCTTAGATTAGAGTTTCACACCAAGAAGACGATTCTTGAGGCTACCCATGATCTTAATACTTTGAGACTTGATGATCTAGAAGATGAATTGGTGACATATGAGATGTCTCTGAATCAATAAACATATGAGATAGTGGAGGAGGCATTGCAAACAAAGGATGATCAATCAAAAGAAAAAGAAAGTCATCGAATCTGGCAGAATTAAATAAAAAAGATCAGAATTCAAAAATAGTGAAAGAAAGAAGAGAAGATAGAGGTAAATTTTGTTGTGGTGTAGATTCTTTGATTACAAAGTAGACTCCAATAATGTCCAAATTAATTTATCAATGATTTATGAGATGGTTAAAAAGGATAATTTGATTGGAACTGGTGCTCTTTCGATAGAAGATACTAGTGTTTTAAGTCAGGAGACATGTAATAGACATGATTGGTCTATACAAGGAGGGATAGCTAAAAAGGGAATAGAAATATCAGATATTATCACACAAGAAAAATTACTTCAAGGTATTGAAGATGAATCTAGTGATGAGACAAGAAAAAGAGTTCACCAAGAGAAAGTTTATGATGATCTACCCAAAATTAAAGCAGAAATAATCAAGCGTTCATATCCATTATTGAAGTGTATGAATATTGAAGATGCAATCAATTTTGAGCCATTAGTCGAGATTGTATGTTTTGAAGAGCTTGAAAATTTATTAGTTGATGATATTACTCTATCATATACAAAAAGGCGAATTGAAGTTGAATGGGCACGCAAGATCAAGTACAAATCAATTGGAGAAACATATGAGTTCAAGGCAAGACTAGTTATTCAAGGGTACAAGACGAAGAAAGAATATGATGATGATATTTTTAAGATGTTTAACATAGAGAAGTTCAAATTAACTTTGAATCATGTTGAAGAGAAACTGAAGTTGACTACAGATAGCACCCGCAATTTTTTAATGCTACATATTTCAGGAAATTATTCGAGACTCTAAGGTGGTTGACTTCTACGAGATATGATGTTGTTCATGACACACTCAAGTTTAAAGATCTTGGTTTAAGGGAGGCTATGTTGGAATTAAATCAAGATTAATAATATAAAATTAATTAGAATTTGGTATTTGATAGTTTATTTAATTCAAGTCTAGTTAGAATTTATTAATCAAAGTCATACAGGAATACTTTTTCTAGTCCTGGTCTATTTTGATTTTGTAATATTATAAATAAGGGTGTCTGCTGACTATTTTCTTAGTTTAAGAGGTAGCTTAGATTATACTGAGATACAAAAGTTTTTGAGTTATTAAATAAAGTCTTCTACCTTCTCTCTCTGATTTGATACATTTTTTCCATATAGTCATTATTGGGTCTTTCTCTTGTCATATATTATTCGTTTGAATATTTTTATTTCCTTCAATGCTCTATATATGTTAAACAAAGGTAATATACATGTGATATACACTGAATATACAGCAGTATATATCACAGGTATACAAGCAGTGGTCCAACAGCAACAAAGCGATGGCAGCTGACCGATGGGCAAGGGCTCCAAATCGTCTGTGCCCATCACGGCTTTGGGCAGCAAAGCAGTGGAAAAAGTTTGTATATTAAGGAAAGTATATTTTGTGTATATTGTAGTGTATTTGTTACCTAGATTAGGATATACACTTACCATAATTGTATAGTTAGAATTATGGTAGAATAAAGTTTTAGGAATAGGATTCTCCTATTATGGATATATATAACTTGTATATATAGCCTTTCAATTAATGAAAATAATCAAGGGGATTATTTCTTTCATGGTATCAAGAGACTAGGTCTAAACAAAAGTTTTTCTCTCAACTTTTGTCCTCTCTTTGGCCGAGACACCCCGCCTCGGGTTTCTCTTCCAAAATTCGTCTTCCGCTCTAAAAAATACCTCTCTTAAATTTCCCTTCGTTCTTTGTTCTTTCAATATGTCTAAGAACAATTATCACCCTGCCCTCATGGTTTCAAATATCAAGAGTTGTATCCCTATTGTCCTTGAGATGGAAAACGTCCAATATGCGACATGGACGGAGTTGTTTAAAATTCACGCTATCTCTTATCAAGTTCTTCATCACATCATTCCTCCCGCTAGACCCCTTCCTGCGGAGGATTCTGAGTTATGGATTACTCTTGATGCTACTGTTCTCCGGTGGATCTACGCCACTATTTCGGTGGATCTTCTACAGATGATTATTGAGCCGGATACCATGGCTATGGCTGCATGGAATAGATTGCGTGACATATTCCAAGACAACCAACATTCACGTGTCGTCACACTCGAGCAGGAATTCTCTCTAGTTCGAATGGATGAATTTCCAAACGTTTCTGCATATTGCAAGAAACTCAAGGAGTTGGCAGATCAACTCCGTAATGTTGGCGCACCGATAACTAATAATCGTCTCATTCTACAGTTGGTTGCCGGTCTTTCGGAGGCATATAATGGTGTTGGAACTCTCCTTCTCCAAAGCAACCCTCTTCCCGACTTCTATCAAGCCCGCTCCATGCTTACTTTGGAAGAAGCCGGTTTGGCTAAAAAAACGGCTACCAGAGCAAGCCCCATCGTCATGGTGGCGTCCTCTCCTAGTTCTTCGGGTTTTGTTAATAATTCGGGCCAAAACCATAATCATGGTGGCGGCAAGAATAATCGCAAGAATAATAACAAAAACCGCGGGGGTAAACGCGGCGGTTCTGGTGGCGGTTCCGGTGGTCGCCAGCGGCGGTTCCAGTCGCTGGGTCCCATCCAGGAACAATGGCCCACCACCCCTGGCCCAAGAATGGGCCCATGGCAGTGGCCGAGGCAATGGGTCGTGGCCAAAGATCCCTTCTACTCAGCAAAGACTTCCAGGCTGGTCGCCGCCAGCTCAGTCCAACACCCAGTGGCGGCCCATCGCCGCGGTAACAACAAAGCTCAGCGGCACGGCCCACCATCACGGACAGGAATTCTTGGGCCCCGACCTCCGCAAGCCCATCATGCAGCAGGCCCCACTTAAACCGAAATCGAGGCCGCGATGCACACACTGGGGCTAACTCCACCGGACCCAAATTGATATATGGACACCGGTACCACAACTCACATGACTTCCGAATCAGGTACTCTCTCATCTTATTCCAATTTGAGCACCCCTCGTGGAATAATTGTTGGTAATGGCAGTTCTATTCCAATCCTAGGGTATGGTAAAAAAAACTTGTCTCCTCCCAATCCACCCCTTCTCTTGAAAAATACTTTACATGCTCCTAAATTTATTAAAAATTTAGTGTCTGTCCGAAAGTTCACAACTGACAATTCGGTTTCCGTGGAATTTGATCATTTTGGTTTCTCTGTGAAGGATTTCAAGACGGGGAGCCATCTCATGAGGTGTGATAGTAGGGGGGATCTGTATCCTATCATGCCCGGTTTCAGTCCATCGAGTCCAGCCTTGCCGTCAGTTTTTGCAACCATCTCTCCTTCCGTGTGGCATGCTCGCCTGGGTCATCCGGGATCTTCTATTTTATTAGTTTTAGATAAAATAGCTTTATTTCTTGTAAGGGTACGAATCGTACTCCACTTTGTCAGTCTTGTTCATTAGAAAAAATTGTTAAGTTGCCTTTTGTAGACTCCAATTCTCATACATCAATGCCATTTGATATTATTCATATCGACCTATGGACGTCTCCTGTTCTTAGTTCATTGGGTCATCGATATTATGTTCTCTTTTTAGATGATTATTCTAAATTTTTGTGGACGTTTCCAATTGCGAATAAATCACAAGTGTTTTCCGTCTTCATCAAATTTAGAGCATTCATTCGTACTCAATTCGAGAGAGAAATAAAAAATATTCAATGTGATAATGGGAAAGAGTATGACAATAGGAAGTTTCGGGAATTCTGTGCAAAAAATTGGATCAATTTTCAGTTTTCATGTCCTCATACATCTTCACAAAATGGGATGGCCGAAAGCAAAATTCGTTCCATAAATAACATTGTCCGAACTCTCTTAATTCATGCCTCCGTACCTTCATATTTTTGGCACCATGCTCTACAAATGGCCACATATCTTCTTAACATAATTTCGTCTAAAGATATGACATATTCTTCCCCCCTCCAAATACTGTATAATAAGAACCCTCCTTATTCTCATCTTCGGGTTTTTGGATGCTTGTGTTTTTTGTTATTCCCATCCACCATAATTAACAAACTTCATGCTCGGTCTACCCCGTGTGTATTTTTGAGTTATCCGTCTAATCATCGTGGTTATAAATGCTTTGATTTATCCTCAAATAAAATCATAATTAATCGTCATGTCCTTTTTGATGAAACCTAATTTCCTTTTGCGAAAGTTCAGACTCCCGAGTCTCGGTCGTATAATTTTTTGGATGAACAAATATCCCCGTATATTATTCAGAATTTTTCAGACATCTCCTGAACCCAAATTCCTCCAATGGCCCATCGCCGTTGGACCCACAATATCTGCTTGATGGCAGCTCCAGTTACTGGATCAGTCCCAGCAATTGGGCCAGTCCAGCCCAATTCTGGAACTGGTCCAGTTGATGACACAGTTTTCCGATTTGGGCCAGCAGGCCCACTGCCTGCTGGCCAGTCCGTACCGACCCCAGAAAATTCCCTCAATTCTTCCTCGAGTCATAGACCGGTCACTCGTAGTCAGCGGGGCATCTTTACACCTAAAAGACATTTTAATTTACATTCTGATGTCTCTAACCCCCTTGCCCCGCAATCCTGTGTCCGCATTAAATGACCCTAATTGGAAAATTGCTATGATGATAAATATAATGCTCTTATTGATAATAAGACGTGGGAGTTGGTGCCCCGTCCATATGGTATTAATGTTATCAGGTCTATGTGAATTTTTACTCATAAGGAGAATTCAGATGAGTCATTTGCTCGACATAAGGCACGACTTGTGGGTGATGGTAAGACTCAGCAGGTTGGGATTGATTGTGGTGAGACGTTTAGTCCGGTGGTCAAACCGGCTACCATTCGCACTGTGCTTAGCTTGGCTCTTTCAAAGACTTGGCCAATTCATCAGTTGGATGTTAAGAATGCTTTCCTACATGGTGATCTTAAGGAAACAGTCTATATGCATCAGCCGTTGGGTTTCAGGGATCCAAACCGTCCTCATCATGTATGTTTGTTGAAGAAGTCCTTATATGGGCTTAAGCAGCCTCCAAGGGCCCTGGTACATGAGGTTTGCTGACTTTGTTTCAACTATTGGGTTCACTCACAGCAGGTCAGATAATTCCTTGTTCATCTACCGATGTGGTTCGTTCTTGGCCTACATTCTGTTGTATGTGGATGATATCATCTTGACTACCTCTTCCGATGCCTTGCGCTAATCTATCATGACCATGCTAAGTTCTGAGTTTACTATGAAAGACTTAGGGCCTTTGAGTTATTTTTTGGGGATTGCCGCCAAGCGTCACTCAGGTGGATTGTTTTTGTCTCAACGAAAGTATGCTGCTGAGATCATAGAGAGGGCTGGGATGTCATCCTGTAAGTCCACTTCCACGCCAGTTGATGCAAACCCCAAGCTAAGTGCCGCAGCAGGTGCACCATACGAGGACTCGATCCGCTATCGCAGTCTTGCAGGGGCCCTCCAGTATCTTACCTTTACCAAACCGAATATTACGTATGCGGTTCAGCAGGTGTGTTTATTCATGCATGATACCAGAGTTGAGCACATGAATGCAATCAAACGCATCATTCGGTATATTCAGGGGACACTGGACTATGGGTTGCACTTGTATCCTTCATCTACATCCACACTTGTCTCTTACACGGATGCTGATTGGGGTGGTTGTCCCGACACCAGACAGTCGACTTCGGGCTACTGTATGTTCCTTAGCATCAACTTGGTCTCCTGGTCGGCAAAGTGTCAAGCAACGCTTTCACGCTCAAGTGCAGAGACAGAATATCGAGGGGTAGCGAATGTGGTCTCCGAATCATGTTGGCTACGTAATTTGCTTTTGGAGCTTCTTTGTCCCATTCAGAAGGCAACCTTGGTATATTGCGATAACATTACTGCCATCTACCTTTCAGGTAACCCAGTTCAATACCAACGTACCAAACATATCGAAATGGACATTCACTTTGTCCGTGAAAAGGTTGCAAAGGGTCACGTTCGCGTATGTTATGTCCCGTCTCGTTATCAAATTGCAGACATCTTTACAAAGGGTCTACCAGCGGTTTTCTTTGAAGATTTTAGGGACAACCTCAGCGTTCGAAGACCGCCCACTATGGCTGCGGGTGTGTGTTAAACAAATGTAATAGACATGTGATATACACTGAATATACATCAGTATATATCACAGGTATACAAGCAGTGGGCAGCCCACTGACCAGTGGGCAGTGGCCCAAATCGTCCAGGCCCATCACGACTTTGGGCAACAAAGCAGTGGAAAAAGTTTGTATATTAAGGAAAGTATATTTTGTGTATATTATAGTGTATTTGTTGCCTATATTAGGATATACACTTACCATAATTAGGATATACACTTACCATAATTAGGATATACACTTACCATTATTGTATAGTTAGAATTATGGTAGAATAAGGTTTTAGGAATAGAATAGGAATAGGATTCTCCTATTATGGAAATATGTAACTTGTATATATAGCCTTTCAATTAATGAAAATAATCAAGGGGATTATTTCTTTCAATATATGTACTAAGAAATTTACAAACATAAGTTTCTTTGACCTAGCTAGTACATCAAATATACCGTGATGAAATCTCATAGTACAATATTAAAATCCTATATTCGTTCCTCTTCATGACACCATAACACAAAAGATGTTTGAGGTCGTCCTCCGGGCATAGCTGGATGACAAAGGGGGGGACTTAAAATCCAGCTGGAGGTCTGTAGCGTGGAGGTGATATCAGTTGCTCTGTTCTTAAATCCTGGTGGTAATAATTTGCTTTCTTCTGGATAGGACCTTGTAGGTGATATCAGTTGCTCTGTTCTTAAACCCTGGTCATTCAGGCATATTTCGTGATTTACTGATAGTAATGCTGAGATATCGAAACTATTATCTATTGAGGTCAATGTTGCACATTAACAGGCCTGACTCATCGCAGAAACACACGTAATGCCTTATACCCCTCCCCCTCCCCCTCCCATCATTGTCATAATAAATAATGTTATAATGGTGGCCCTCACTTTTTCATCTTTCCAAAAGAGCTTCACGCACCAGCAACTCAAATCTCACCTTTCACTTCACCTGTGATTTCCCACCTGCTTTTGTTTTCTCTTCATAATGATTTTCCATTTTGGCGTTGTTCATTTCCAAGTTCCACACAATCTCTTATACCAATAATTGAACACCATCGAAGTTAGTGTTACGCAAAAGCTGTACTAGAATTTGAACCTTCCGAGTTTTACATTTTAATTTTTTGAAATTATTCTTTCGTTCCATTTTACATGATACTTTTTTCTTTTTTTTAATCAATCTAAAAAATAATGACATTTTTATATCTAAAAATAATTTAACTTTATGAGATGATTTACAGCTAAATATATCCAAGGCTTATTTCGGAACACAAATTTTAAAAGTTTTCATTTTTTCTTAAATTTCGTGCACAATCAAACACCTACATATAAAATGGCATCGAAGGAGTGCTAAATTTTAAATCAACGATATGTACTAAAATTATTTATTATTTTAGAAGTTTAAGACATAATTAATTATTTTTTCTCTATTTTACCCCTTATCATTGACACATAAATAGTGTTAACACTCAAAAGTAATTTAAATGTTTAGCCGAATTCAGTGACAGCCGAATTATTCCAGAGCCGAATTTACTCCTAGCCCTCGACTACAAGAACTTCATCGGCTACTAAGGCATCTTAGCCGAGTTGTTAGTTAGAGGTACGACTGGAACCCACTCAGATGTAAACGCCTCAAAGACTAAGTCAAAAGGATTTTTGGACCCCTAGAAGCGGTAACGGGCAACAACAGCTAAAAGAAAGGGCCATTATCCGAGCAAAAGGAGTAGAGGGCGAGAAAATCAGCACCACTTCCCCATAGTCGGCCATTGAACTTAGTGGGTTACTTGATGACTGACAGGGGGGATCACGTTGTACATTATTTTTCCTTTTTTGTACTATAAATAGGATAATTCTTTGTATATAGTACACAACCAATCAATCAAACAACTCAATTTTTATCTATCTTTATCCTTTATCATTTAATTTACTATACTCAGTTGCATTCATGTTTATTACCTCTTAGTTTACTCATACCACTGTCCTAACACTTTCTGGTGTAGTTGGGAACCCATTGCTAGAAATAGAGTTCTGTTTTCAGCCCAAATCGCTTAAGTTAAGGAATCAATTTGTCTACCGATTTCATCAGTCGATAAAATGGCAAAGAAAAGAATTTGGGGCGAGAACAAATTTGGCACGCCTAGTGGGACCATAGGTGAATTAATAGCAAAGTTTGATTCTCCAGGTCAGGATCACTCTTGGCATATGTGCCTAAGGTCCAGTAAGAAAATGAACTCCGGGTCCAGTCCACATCCTATACAAAATCCTCCCAGAAGGAACAACGAACCAACATCCTCCTCGGGTATGCCTACATCGGTTGATACCCCTCCACTTCCTCCATCAACCCAAGCTATGGAAGAATCCAGCCAATTTGAAGGTCCAACTATAATGACCACGTTTTTTATTAAATAACAGACCGACTTGGGCATCCACGATATTATATACCAAGTTTCCAAACAGTTGGCTGACATTGTGAAGCTGATGGTATATAATGAGGTTCAGCAAGCGAGGGAGATAGAAACCAATCGAATGCACCCAGGAGAATGTTCGTCTAGTTCTGCCATCCCTCTGACGAGCGGTGTTGTTCAGCATGAGACCGTGACTCCCGGTGTTCTTCCTTAGCTGCATGTGCATCAGTTAGTGCCTACTCAGGTGCAGCCGATAGCGCACCTAGGAACACAAGCACAATCGTCTAGCAACCAGCACACTGCATGGTTATCGGCGAACCTTGGGTGGGAAAATGTGCCACTTGACCAAGTGAGCCTGCAGTATGGGCAGATCAGCATAGCTTGGAGACCAGTTCAGGCTCTAGGACACTTTGGCGTGTCATCCGTTATGCCATACGTTTCTACGAACGTCCCTACGATACAGGCGAACAATGTTGGCCAGCCGAATTGGTAGCTGATGGGCCCTGGCTATGACTTAGCTCGGCTATCTGGTGATGTTGTTTAAAGTGAAATACCATTCCAGCAGTCATTGCCAGTACCCAATCCATACCTTCCAGGAAGCGTAAATTTTCTAAGAACGTCCGACGTCCGAGGAGAGTAGCCATGGAATACTGTTCCGCCTTATCCTCAGGCTCCGTTAGCCATTCAAGGAGCTCAGGTTGCAGGCTTTGATGGCCATACCCAACAGTAGCAATGGGGCATTACCCCACTTATTGGTAATGGCCATCAGACCACCTACAACTTTTAAAACCATGTCCAACAAAGTGTAGAATGGAGGTCGCCAGTGCAGAACGCCTACCAGCCGAATCATGTCGAGAATCGGCAAGGGACTTCACAACTGATAAACCCAAAAATTATTGCTAATACCATGCAGAGGTACTTCAGCGTCCAACTGAAACCTTTGGATATGTCTGTTTATAAGAAGACTTACCCCGATTGGGTGTAAAACACTTATTGAAACTATTTATAATTGTATAGCAGTACTTCCACCTCCAACTCCAAAATATTCAAATGAACAACCACCTAAGGAACTAACTAAACAAGAAGTTTTGTATAACATACACGATGATTGAAAAAAAGTATATACGCATTACCAACATGAAAGTGCTAGCAGCCAACCGACTTCCATACCATCTTCTTCTTCAAAACAACCTCAAAAAAGACATGTTGTTTCTGCGGCTAGTATTGAAAGCCTTAGACATAGAATGTTTAGTGGTACCACTACTAATCAAATTAGCGAGCTTGATGTTTTTGTTTGGCAGGGTGTTGTATCGTACCAAGCAGTTCTTAATGAAGAAGGACGTGAATATTTGCTTAAATACTGGAGGGAAAATGAGAAGACATTTCCGATACTATCAAAGATGGTCCGAGATGTGTTAAACATTCAAGCGTCATCAACAGCGTCTGGAAGCGCTTTTTCTACTGAAAGATTTCAAATAGGAGATCACATGCACTCATTAGCTGGAGACAGCTTGGAGATTGCAGTTTGAGAGAAGAGTAACTTTGAAAATAATCATCTAATACCTTTTTGGGCTTTGAGAAATTCATTTATTTTGAACCAAAGAAAAAAGTGCTAGAATTCATTTATTTTGAACAGGTAGGAGTATAAAGTAATTTCACTCTTGCTAATAGCATTGTGTCAAAATTTCATCTTAAAATTTGAAAAGTACCTATATAATACTTCCTGCATTTCAATTTATGTGATATAGTTTGACTAGACACAGAGTTTAAGAAAAGAAATAAAGACTTTTAAAACTCATGGTTTAAATAAGTCATAGATATTTGTGTGACTATAAATTAATTCATTAAGGGTAAAATGGATAGTTTTAAGTTAAATTATTTCTAAATATACAAATGTATCATTTTTTGGGACAGACTAAAAAGAAAAGTGTGTCACAAATATTGAGATAGAGGGAGTATTAATTAGTGTTTTGAGAGTTTTAGCTAAATATCAACAAAATTATTTATATTTAGAATTTAAAATTATCTTTAAGCTAGCCGGAAATATTAATGGAGTAAAATTTTGTGTTTCAAAAGATAATAAATTAGTTTTAAATGACAGTATTATGTTGGAGAATACGGCAGACTCAAAATTTATATTTTACTTCCAAAATACTATACTAAATAAAGGTTATTTTATATATCAATTCAAAATTTATAGAAAGTTAATCATTAATTTTAGTATTTTCACCTGTAATTGGGATCGTGCACAGCACATGAATTTTTTAACTAGTAAAGATATAATTCAAAGTTAAAAATATTTTCTAATCATACTATAATTAGATTAAAGTCACTAGCGTATTTATTAAAATCTAAGTTAACAGAAACATATTTCTATATACAAAATTTATATCTAAAATATAATTTTTTTTTTCACATATTTCCTTTTTTTGTTAGTTTATCTTATTTTTTTGTTCTTTCTTTATTTTTCTGTTTTTCTTTTTTATTTAAATTAAAAATAAAAATATTAACTAAATACTTTTAGATTAATAAAATATATAAAAATAATTATATAATTATATTACACCAAGAAATAATATAAGAAACATACTAAAATCACTAGCTTATTAAATTTTAAATTGATAAAAAAATTATTTTTATACTTTTTATCTTTTGCAAATGAAAACAAGAGTTATATGTATCTAAAATATGACTCAATTTTTTTGTAATTATTTTTATAACTTGCTAAATACAATATAAAAAAATATCAAAATTAAGCTAAAGCTCTATTTGTTGATTTATTTAATATTTTTTCTTTTGAAAGAATGAATTTGTCATTTATGATACCATGTCAATATATGATATATACCATGTAGTTTTTTTTAAAGAAATGAATCATTCCTTTATGATAACATATACTGATAAAGTATTAAATATTAAAATATCAAACACTACTCAATCCTTCATGATATCATCTCATATTATTATTATATCATAATGGTATCATGGAGGACTAAGAACTTTTATTCAAGGACTTTAGCAGTCCTGCATGATACCATCTTAGTATATTTTTATACCATGATGATATCATGGAGGACTGTTGTAGAGTATTTTATTGAAGGACTGCAACAATCCTACATGATATTATCTCAATATATTTTTATTCCATGACAGTATTATGGAGGACTGAAGACTTTTATTCAAAGACTTCAGCAGTCCTTCATGATACCATAATGGTATATACCATCTAGATGTATTTTTATACCATGATGGTATCATGGAGGATTATTGAAGAGTGTTAAATTGAAGGACTGCAACAGTCTTGCATGATACAATCTCAGTATATATTTATACCATGATGGTATCATGGAAAACTGTTGAAGAGTGTTTAATTGAAGGACTGCAGCAGTCCTACATGATACCTTCTCAGTATATTTTTATACGATGACGGTATCATGGATGACTAATGACTTTTATTCAAGGACTTCAACAGTCTTTCATGATACCATCATGGTATATACCATCTCAATATATTTTTATACCATGATGGTATCTGGAGGACTGTTGAAGAGTGTTTCATTGAATTATTGTAACAGTCCTACATTATACCATCTCAATATATTTTTATACCATGATCGTATCATAGAGGACTGTTGAAGAGTGTTTCATTGAAGGACTGCAACAGTCCTGCATGATACTATCTCAGTATATTTTTATATCATTTGAGTATCATAATATATTGTAACAATATACTTCAACTGTTGCTTATTTGATATACTATATGTTAGAATAAATTGTTTTTTGAGATATAAAAAATAAAATTTTAAAAAAATCAGTTATCCACTTTATTGAAAAAGATTTAAAAAAAATTAGAAAAAAATGAAATTACAGAAGGAGAAAAAATAAATCAAAATCACAAGAAATTTAAAAATAAAAATAAATAAAAATGGAAAAAAATTGAATGATATTAGATTATGGAGATAAAAATAAAATTTAAAAAAATTTAAAAAGAAGAAGTTAGAATTAAATATGGAATCAGATTATGGTGAAACAAATATATAGTATGAAAAAAATAAATGAACAAAAAGCAGAAAAAAATGAGAAAAGGAAAAAATAAAAGAAAGAAAAGAAGATAAGAAGTAGAGAAATAAAAAAGAAAAGAAGAAACAAGAGGCAATTAACTACAAAAGCTATAATGGATGAAATCCGATTATGGAGATAAAAAAATAAAATTAAAAAAGGAACAAGTAATAAAAAAATAGAAAAAATGAAAAAGAAAGAAGTTAGAATTAAATATGGAATCAGATTATGGTGAAAAAGAAAATAAAATATAGTATAAAAAATAAATGAACAAAAAAGGAGAAAAAATGAGAAAAAAGAGAGAATTGCCTACAAAAGCTATAACGGGCATTAAATGTAATTAGTTTTGGGGGTATAAAAGTAAATGAGACATGAAAGAGTAATTATTTTGTGTTTAGTGGGCATGGAAGTTCTTTCCCCTATAAAATATTATTATAGAATGTATATGGTATACAATTTATTTAGAGTGAATAATGATTTTAACTCATAAAATTTAACCTTTTTCAAGTAAAATTCATGTTCAAACATAGTTACAACATTCTAATACTCTTTTTCAATTTCAGTTATTCATCTTTTAACTTCAAACAAATATTGTGCAAACGAGTAGTAAATAATTTGAAGTACACATTCTTTTCATTATTTCTTATATTTTTTGTCAGATTCTCAAATAATATATAAAGATACTTGAATTTATGTATCTCGCTTTATTTTTAGTCTATTTAATTAAAAAAACACATCTTTGATATTTAATAAGTTTCTAATGATATTTTATGTTTTAGCCTAATAACACTTTCTTATAGGAATTATATGACGCACATGTTTAAGACTATAGATACAAAGAAATTTTTTTGTATGTTACACACTTTTAGTCATATTAAAATGATTTCACATTCTTAAACTTCATGTCAAATCAAATTAAGACACATATAATAAAACAAATAAAATTTATTTAGGTTTGGCTTTAGGCCACAAAATTCGTTGAGCCGCCCCTTCCTGTCACTCTAACTCTGCCCCTAGCGGTGATATGTTACATATTCTTTTATTGTTAATTATAGATCCTTGATTCGAATTGTGAAATCGAATCATCTTTGATACAAAGCCTTTTATCACTAAAGTTATAGAGTTACGTGTTAGTGTTTGCCATTTTATCGGCTGACGAAATCGGATGACAAATTGATTCCTTTTTAAATTGAGCGATTTGGGGTGGAAACGGAACTCTAATTTCCAGCAAATGGGTTCCCCAACTACTCTAGAAAGTGTTAGGACAGTGGTATGAGTAAATTAAGAGGTAAAAAACATGAATACAGCTGAGTAAAGTAAAGTAAAGAATAAAGATAAAGAAAATGATAAAAGATAGATAAAATTTGAGTTGTTTGATTGATTGCGTGTTTTATGTACAAAGACCGTGTTCTATTTATAGTACAAAAAAAGGAAAAAATTGTACAAACATGCCCCCCCATGTCAGTCATCAAGTAACCCACCAAGTTCAATGGCCGACTATGGGGGACGTGGTGCCGATTTTCTTGCCCTCTACTCATCTTGCTCGGATAATAGCCCTTTTTTTAGCTGTCGTTGACCGTTATCGTTTGTGGAGGTATGAAAAACCCTTATGACTTGGTCGCTAAGGCATCTGCATGTGAGTGGGTCCCAGTCGTACATCTAACTGACAATTCGGCTAAGATGCCTTAGTAGCCGATGAAGTTCTTGTAGTCGAGGGCTAGGAGTAAATTCGGCTCCAGAATAATTCGGTTGTCACTGAATTCGGCTAAACACTTAAGTTATTTTTTAGTGTTAACAATTGCCCCCTACATTAACTTGAGTGTGACTATTGAGTTGATGTACCCGAAAGTAGGCGTCGTTTCATTCTGATAGTCGCGCATGTCACTTCAGTCGTCTCGTCTCTAGTGCATGCAATGATGATCATTTTTCGAAATGTGTTTCCCCTTTAACCGAGGCGTCCCCATTACCACTAACTGGCTCTGATGATTTTCGGCCGTGCTTTTGAAAATAATAAATTAATCGTAGCCACGCCTCTGAAGGTTATTTAAGGAAAGGTATCCCCCCCATAGATTTCTCACCTAATCTTTGGCCCTTTTTTTAGTCGGAAATATGGCTTTATCTTTTTCATCTTGAAGATCAGGAAAACTCATTCTAGCTGATAGTGACCTGACCCCTGCCCTGGCCTTTGTTGATGAACAACTGGTTCTGACTCCGTATGGTGGACGAAATAAGGTGATTCTCTCTTGTTTCAGTACCTCAGCCTGATGAACCATGACTTTCTTTTTACTTGTGACTGGTTCACCGGTGGCCGCTGTTCAGCTAACCTTTGTACTTGGCTGACTAAGGTCGCTCATTATTCGAGTTGGTTGGATCGAGTGAAGTTGGTCACATAAGCCGAATGGAGGCGCAAGGGTCGTTTTGATGTCGCCGCACTGTCGGAATTTGATTTCTGCTGTAAAGCCGGGCTCGGGTATGTGCGGCGCCTCTATTTTTGTGTTTGGCTTACTTGGGTGTGGGAATCCATATCCCACCCTTTAACTTCAGCATTGCTCTCAGCATTCTTTAGCAAAAGCATATTTGAGGGGCCATTGACCACTTGGGATGGCGTTTCTTCGCCTGATCAGTGCGACCAATCTTACAACATATGCGTATGAAAGAAATGGTCTTCTCTGTATTTTGTGACCAGGCAGCCGGTCTGTGGCTGTCGTTTATTCATGCATGTCCCAAATCGAAGGATATTACTTTTTAGATACTTGTCGTTTACATTCCTGTCTATTTCTTCGCATGCATGTTTATTAGTCGATATGCATTGCCGGCGATCCGTTGGCTTACTACGAAAGGTCCTTCCCAAGTTGGTGACCATTTGCCGAATTTACGATCTTTTATCCCAATCGGCAAAACAGTTTTCCAAACTAAGTCCCCTTCGGCAAACCTCTTAGGTTTAACATGTTTGTTATATGCTTTAGCCATTTTACGTTTACCGGCTTCGATTTTCTCTAAGGCCATCAGTCGATCTTCATCTAACTGGTCTAACTCCATTAGCATGGCCTGTTGATACTCCTCTAAACTTAGAGAGTTCTGCTTGGCCACTCGTAAGGATTTGACATTAATTTCCAATGGCAACACTGCATCTTAGCCATAGGTTAGTCGATAAGGTGTCGTCCCGGTAGCTGTAGATTTTGAATTCCTGATCGTCCAAATGGCTTCATCCAGAGTGAGATGCCACATTCCTGGTTTATCCTCCACGTTCTTACTAATTGTGTCCACAATAAGTTTGTTGGCTGCCTCGACTTGCCCATTCGCCTGTGCGTAATAAGGCGAAGATGTGATCATTTTGATCCCAAATTTCTCAGCAAAGGCTGCCACTTTAAACCAGTTAACACCGTCCCTTGATCGGTTGTAATTGTTTTAGGGATACCATATCTATATATGATCTGGTATTGGATAAACTGAATGACATCTGTCTGATGAACCCTCTTCATCGGCTGAGCCTCCACCCATTTAGTGAAGTAATCGGTAGCCACGATAATGAAATTATGGCCTTTAGCCGATTATGGGTGAATCTTGCCGATGAGGTCCATAGCCCATCCTCTGAAAGGACATGGTTTTACGGCTGGGTGCAGCAACTCGGTCGGTACCCGTTGGATTGGTCCATGTCTCTGACATTCCTCGCATCCTTTCGCATACTGGAAGCAGTCACCTGTGATAGTAGGCCAATAATAGCCGTAGCGGTAGATCAACCACTTCATCGCTGGCCCCGCTCTATGTGATCCACATACTCCTTCATGGACCTCTCCTATGACCCTCAAGGCTTCTGTTTTGGCAATGCATGTCACGACCCGACCCGACGGGCCGCGACTAACCGCCCTAATGACGTCATTATACTAACCTGACATGCATAATCCAACTAACCCATAATGAGTCTGAAATCCGGCAGCATAACGTCGCAATAACAACATATGCCAGGGTAGGCAAGCCGACAAGGCTGCCTTTACCCCCGAATGCACTTTGTCTCCTGAGGAGTCTGGCACTTGCCAACCAATATAGCAGACAAGCGACAAGGCGCCAGCGAATAATATAACAGGCGGACAAAGTACCAGCGAATCTAACGCATATACATGGAAATACCCCAAATCGGAATACAATAGCATGGTGACCAAAAGCGAGTCATAACCACACATCGTACAACCCACCCTTGTCTCAGGACCTCTATAAGAAGAATAACGACATATGGCGGAGACGGGGGCCCGACGTCGTTCAAATACGAACATAAGTCTAAAGAGATTCGGTACCAAAATGACAAATCCTGGATCAAATGAGCTTTCCAACTGTTGGTAGAAACCTAGGCACGAGGTTCTGGCGAAAACATGTACTGCGGGCATGAAAGCAGCCCCCAGAGGAAAGGGGGTCGATGCGAAAATAATGTCTTCGAGTATGTAAAACATGAAGCGTAAAAGAGATCATAATTAGCCAACGAAGCAAGATCAGTATAAAAATAAAGGATTCAAATCCAAGCTGTGCCATAAACCATAAAAGTCGGTTGTGCCTTATAAAAATGAGAGTCAAGTCAAGAAAACATGTATGCCTGTCCATATACATATATATACGTATAGCATTAACGAAGCCCACTAATGCGGGACTACGGTGGAATCATATCATAACTTGCGGCCCGTCTTGGGACTTCGGTAAAATCATCTCTCATCTATGGATCCATCCTCGTAACTTGACCCTCTAGTGAGGGTCTCGAACAATGAGCTCAATGTGAGTTGTAGTCGTAACCAAATAGGGACTCGGTGAGGTGAAGTAGTAACACTTAGTAGTAGATATCATTGAGTAACCATATGCAAGTAAAAATTATCATCGACTCTCAATAAAATCATTGTAATAATGTCATAATAAACTCTTTTCACGAAAAATCATAGGCACTTCTCATAACAATCCTCATTAGGAATTAAAGCGTATAAGAATTAGAAATGCGTCAGTAGTACTTTCATTAAATCATGCCAAAAAAAGAAAGAAGTAAGAGTTTCACATACCTCTTAGGCGAACTAATCAACCCAATATTAGAGTATGCCTCGTTTTAAAACTTCAACCTTGTTGTCAGATTTATCTAAGTCCCACGGGTCCTTGTAAGCTTTATGAATGATTATCTACATCATGCGGACAGATTACATCATAATCGAATCAACACATTAAAAGCAATTCTTAGGGACATTCTAACGAACACCTTGAGCAGCGTAGAACCTATATTCCTTCTATATCGAAATCTATGTAAGTAGTGAAACATCGACTCTCTTAATCCTCATTCTTATACTACTACAATCTCCAAAACGATTACCCGATTTCACATGCAATCTCCGGCAACTCTCGGCCAACGGCAGGTCAATCACACCCAACCCAAAATTAGCATTTTCGACAATCGTCTTTAGAACTAATAGAAAGAAATGACTTCAAAAATTTGTACAAACTATTAAGAACAAGGAAGGTTACCTCATTAAACACATTTACGAGAGAATCGGCTGGGAACCCTTTTGTCAAAACCACGACTCAGCGACGAAGCAGGACCCCAACATCGATTGGCGCCCGAGTCGATTGTATTCAAGGTTTCTTGTTTAGCTTACGAGTTTCTAAGCTTGTTCTTGGCTTGATTCTCTTTGGAATCAAAGCCCGGAAGCGACTTAATTCTCCCTCGTTTTGTTTATATGAAACTCGGAAATCCCCATTTTGTAGCAACTTCCTGACGAAAACCACTAGCGAGGCTTACCTCCACCCGCTAGAAATGTGACCCTTTAATCCCTCAGGATTCTTGATGAAGAAGAAGATTGAAGAGATGGAAGAAAAAAAATGGAAAAGAAGAAAGAAAAAATGGCGACGACCCTTACGGTGCGATATCGTCGACCGGTCGATTTGGGGCTTGGTCACCCCCAAATCGTTTATAAAGTCCCACTTACCAACTCCCACTATAAATTGTCCCCCCCTAATTAATTAATTAATTATACACACAATTAAATTACCGTTCTCAAATTATTTAAATCCCGACGATTACTAAAATCTTCATATGTCAATATCATAATTCTCGTTATAAAAATACCAGTCTATACTCTCTTTGGGGACACACAATTATTATTCAACTCCGTTGTCACTCTTACTAAATCCCAAAATTATTTCGGGATCACGCCCTTTTATATACTAATCCTCTTATTAATATGCACAAGTACAACGAAATTTTTCCCGGGTCCGGGTCTACTCACCTACGTTATGAGTTCAACCGCTACCCGAAAATACGGGGCGTTACAATGCACTTGAGTAGCACTCAATTCACGCTCCTTTTATAGAAGTCATCGTCAATGAGCACATATTTCAAGGCTCTTATTTTAACCTTGAGATCCTTGCAACTGGAGGGATCTTTTAGGCAGTCATTTAGTAAATGCCTCCATAAGTCGATTTGATCAACGGCTAAAACTTCGGCTGGCAGTTCGTCATACTCTAAAGTGAGTAAAGACTTTCTAAAGCCAGAAGCTTCTTGCGCTAAGTCGTTAGCCTCAACATTCATGCCTCTGGAAACATGACTTAATGTAGATGCTGCGAACCTACTAAGTAACCTGCTAGCCGTTTCGTAACGGGCCAACAAATGCGGGTCCTTGCAGTCATATTCCCCGGCCAACTGCTTGATAACCAACTGAGAGTCTCCGCAAATCTTGATGTATTTTGCTTTCATAGAGACTAGAAGTTTGAGTCCTATGATGAGAGGATCATATTCGACTTCGTTATTTGTCAAGTCAGAATCTAACCGATAAGAGAACCTCCATGTTTCATCTCTAGGATCAGTTATCGTTATCCCAGCTCCGACTCCTTTCTGAGTTATTGACCCATCAAAAGTCAGCGTCCAAGGGACGACGTCCATACACGTGGTAGAGGGGGCGCATGGGTCATCCACATCTACACAGGGGTGGTCTGCCAAGAAATTGGCTACCGCTTGGCCTTTGACGGCCCTGAGTAGCTTATACTGGAGAGAAAATGCAGTGAGCTTGCCATCCTTGCAAAATAGGTATGTTCAATAAGTACCGGACAATATCAGCTTTGCGTAAAATGTATATAACGTGAGGCATTAGGTAATACTCGAGGTTTGTGCAAGCATAGAACAAAGACATACAAAACTTCTCCAAATGAGTATATCTAGTTTCGGCATCGTTAAGCATTCGGCTAAGATAATAAACCATTCTTTCAGTTCCATCATCGGCCTCCTGTGCTAGCAAGCAACCGATAGATAATTCTGCAGTCGAAATATACAATTTCAACGGCTTCCCTGTCATGAGAGGCACCATTATGAAGGGAGTAGCTAGGGCCATTTTAATTTGATCAAAAGCCTCTTGCTGAGCAAAGGTGAGAAAACCTTCATCTTGCCAGCCGAGTTGGATATGAACCTCCTTAAGAAATTGATCTTTTCCAACAAACTTTGTAACTTCTTCTTTGTCTTGGGTGGTGCGGATCCCATTACTGCTTTGGCTTTGTTACGATCTATCTCGATGCCTTTTTTGTGTACCAAAAAGCTAAGGAAGTTGCCAGCCGATACTCCGAACATGCACTTGGCTGGATTCATTTTGAGATTATGAATCCTCATTCTTTTTGTTCAAGATCGGCTAAATGATCCTTAAAGTCCTTAGACTTCACTACTACATCATCGATGTAGACCTCTATAGTCTTGCCTATTAGGTCATGAAAGATGGTGTTCATTGCCCTTTGATAAGTGGCACCAGCGTTCTTTAAACCAAACAACATAATTACCCACTCGTAAATGCCCAACGCTCCCGAACACCTGAAGGCAGTTTTGTGAATGTCATCCTCATCTACCGATATCTAATTATAGCTAGAGTATTCATCCATGAAGGTCAATACACCGTTAGCAGCTGCTGAGTCGACTAGCATGTCGGCTATCGGCATGACGTACTCATCTTTGGGAGTGGCTAGATTTAGGTTCATGTAATCAACACATACCCGAACCTTGCCATTCTTATTCTTGACTGGTACGACATTTGCCAACCATTCCACATACTTAGCCATTCTGATAAACCCGACTTTCAGTAATCGATCGATCTCAGCTTTGATTTAAGGTATCAACTGAGGGTAATACCTTCTGGGCGACTGTTTTTGGGGTTTGAAACCCTCATTGATTGGCAATCTATGTTCTACCAAAGTACGTGCCAGCCCAGGCATCTCATGATAATCCTATTTGAAGTAGTCTTTACACTGCAGTAGAAGGGTTGTTATGCCTTGTTTCTCTTCTTTCTTCAACAGACCACTAATATGTGTTAGTCGAGGGATTTCTCCAGTTCCCAAGTTGATATCTTCCAAAGGATCCTGAGACTCAAAACTAGGCATAGTCCTTCTTATGGGCGATTCAAGTTCAATCGGCAGCTCAACTTCATCGGCCGCAAGCGTTGGTTCGATGTCGTGGTTTCCCATCTGCGATGCCTCAGCTATCCTTGCCTCAGAACTTATGGCGGTCAGCCGATGCCACTGGTCACGTATGATTTGGGTTTCCTCAACCATTAAAATCCTCCAAGGTAAGCTGTGGTTCGACTAATTATTTTATTTCAAACCCTCGCGAGGTAAGATTACAGGATTCCTAAGATCCTTCTTCATACTGCTCTGTGACAACTATGGGAGCCACATAGGGTGAATAGAAGATAGCCTCTACGATCTGAACCCCTGGTTGGAACGGGTTATCATCCGCTGGGTTGATTTCTATCTTGTCTCCTTTCCAAAAGATGAGCTTTTGATGCATGGTAGAAGGAAGGCATCGACTGGTGTGAATCCAGTCTCGGCCTAGTAGAATGGTATAAGACGACTTGCCATTTATTACAAAGAAGGCAGACTTGATCGTCTTATGACCTACCATGATTTCTGCTATTAGAATTCCCAATGCTTCGGAAGCCTCTCCCATAAAGCTAGCCATTTTCACGTTACTTGGGATGAGATCTTCTCTGATTTTGCTGAGTCTTTTCAAAGTAAGCAATGACATCACATTCAACACAACTCCATTGTCGACGAACACTCAGCTAATGGTTTTGCCATTGATGTAAGCCTCCACATAGAAGGGCTTGATGTGTTTAACCATATTTTCTGTAGGTGCACCAAATATGGTGCTAAAAGTGTCCCCTGTTGGGGTACCGGCTATGGTTGCCCATTCTGCATCTTCTACACAAACATCACTTTCTAGGCTATCCAGCGTAGAGCGGTTGGCCCAGAACTCACATGGAATTAGGCTGACCATCTCAATGTCTACCCACATCTCATCAACTAGGTCTTGGATGAATAAATTGAGGATGTAGTCTCCTCCTTTATTCAATTCGGTTGACCAGGAGCTCATATCTTCTATTTATTAGAGACAAATGGGAATCGGCTAGGGATCTTCTGACTGAATCCTCTGCACGATCTGTGGGATTGCCTCGGTCAGAGGTCCATCCAGGGCCACGTTCTCTTGTCGGGGTTCCTCCATCGGGTTATTTGTAGGTTATTTATCTAGCTCTAGTTGACCCAACGCCTCTCCTTCAAGTGACATTTCCCCTTAGCAACTGAGTCGAATGCCCGCTCAATAGCCTCGGCTACGGCAGACTCAGGAATCTCCTGATCTTCGGCTGCCTCGGTGTTGGAAATTAGATGCAATGTCTGTTGCATATTACGCAAGGCCTTGACAAGTTGCATCATTCTTTTCTGAGTCCTGGATGCGACTCTCGGTGGTGCCTCTTTCTTTTCGGGAGCCTGATTGATAGACCACCTCCCTTCTTCTGTGTTTGAGGCTGGTTTAATCATTCTCCGGGGTCTCGTCTGGTCCTTATTTCTTGCTGTGATACGTAAGAACGAAACACCCTCGTTGATGTTAAACTCGACCACCCTCTATTTGGTCTTAGGGAGTGATTCTTCATCTATTCGAGGCATGCTCGGCTGTCGATTGGTTAGCTTCCGTACTTTCCCCCCAAGCCTATGCCTGACGTCGATAGGGACCGTTTTGAACCTCATGGTTTGTTCTTGAAGTTCTTGTTCAATGTCCCTCGAGTATTTAGGGCGGCCATGAAAACTGCTCCTAGCTGGCTGCATGTCATCACGAATGGCATGTAGGCTACCTAACCGGTTGAACACAGAGGTCCTTGTGGCCTTCTTCATTTCGGTAGATTTCTTTGGAACCCACACCCTTTTCAGCAGTTGTTTCCCTTGGTGTCCCTTGACTCACAAGGCTTAGCAAAAGATACCATAGATATTGGTACCACGGGGGGTCGGTATCAATGGACATTTCAGCCATACTCTTGTCGGCTAGTTTGAACTCTCCTCATTGATGCCCTTTTGGATCGCCTTTCTAAAGACCACGCAATTAGAAGTAGAGTGGTTGTATGAATTATGCCACTTACAGTACTTATTATCTTTGAGTTCCTCGGCAGGCAGAATCTTATGACCATCAAGCAGCCGAATCTGCTTATCGTTAAGCAGATGATCATAGATTTGATCTGCTTTTGTGATGTCAAATGAGTAACCGACTCTGTTATCGGATGAACTCGTCTTCTTGCATTTTACGAATTTCAAGGCTGGCAAAGAGTAAACCTTACCCCTAACAATCTCGGCCACCATTGCGTCTGCCGTGTAATCGGCTGACTCTGAGTCGGACTCATCCGCTTCAATGATGGATACCAAGTGGGAGCCTCGATTTTGGCTGGCTCTTCTCCATTCCTTCTCCTAGATGTACTACTTTATTTGGCTAGCCTTTTCGGCTAACTGGCTCAGGTCAGAGCAGGATTGTCCTACCATCTTCTCCTTTAACTGAGGGTGTATGTTGTTGATTATCATGTGGGTGCACTCAGACTCGGGGAAGTGTACAGTGCATTTTCCAACCCTTTTTCTGAATCTTTCGATAAAATCGGCAGCCGATTCATCGACCTGCTGCTTGAGATTCGTTAGATCAGTCACGGTAACCTAAGGTTAGGGCCAATAGAACCTATCATGGAAGCAACCCTCCATGTCATCCCAGCTCTGTACGGAATCAGGAGCCAAAAATGAGTATCGTGCAAAGGTTCTTCCAATTAAAGAGAGAAGGAATAACTGCAGCTTGTGATACTCATTCTGGCCAGCCTCGCCGCATTAGGCAGTAAATCTACCGATGTGCTTGATAGTGGATTTGTCGTCGTCGCCAGAGAAGATGGCAAACTCTGGTGTTTTGAAGCCCCTTGGCAAATGTGTTATCCGATCTACCCAATCGGGGTAAGTCTTCTTATAAACAGGCCTGTCCAAAAGTTTCAGTTGGATGTTGAAATACCTCCGCATGGTATTAGCAATAATTTATGGGTTTATCAGTTGTGACGTCCCCTACCGATTCTCGATTGGATTCGGCTGGTAGGCGTTCTGCACTGGCGGCCTCAATTCTGAACTCAGTTGGACAAGGTTTTGAAGGTTGTAGGTGGTCTACTGGCCATTACCAATAGGTGGGGTAATGCCCCATGGCTGCTGTTGAGTATGGCCACCAATATTAGCCGAGCTAATTCATCGCCGGGGGCCATCGGTTGCCAATTCGGCTGACCAACATTGTTCGCCTGCATCGTAGGGCCATTCATAGAAACGTATGGCATAACGGGCGGCAATCCAAAGTGTCCTGGAGCTTGAACTGGTCTCCGATCCATGTTGATCTGCCCATACTGCAGACTCGCTTGGTCAGGTGGCACATTTTGTCCCCCAAGGTTCAGCGACGACCATGCAGTGTGCTGGTTGCCAAACGATTGGGCCTGTGTTCCTAGGTGCGCTATCGACTGCGCTTGAGTGGGTACTAGCTGATGCACATGCAGCTGAGGAACAATACCGGGAGTCACGGTCTCATGCTGAACATCACTGCTCGCCAGAGGGATGGCAGAACTAGCTGAACATTCTCCTGGGTGCATTCGGTTGGTTTCCATCTCCCTCGCTTGCTGAACCTTATTATGTACCATTGGCTTCACAATGTCAGCCAACTGTTTAGAAACTTGGTACATAATATCGTGGATGCCCAAGTCAATATGTTGTCTAATAAAAGATGTGGTCATTATGGTTGGACCTTCAGATTGGCTAGATTCTTCCACGACTTGGGTTGATGGAGGAAGTGGAGCGGTATCAACCGATATAGGCATACCCACGGAGGATGCTGGTTCGTTGTTCCTTCTGGAAGGATTTTGTTTAGAATGTGGACTAGACTCGAGGTTCATTTTCTTACCGGACCTTAGGCGCATACGTCAAGAATGATCCTGACTTGGAGAATCAAACTTTGCTATTAATTCACCTATGGTCCCATTGGGCGTGCCAAATTTGTTCTTGCCCCGAATTCTGTTCTCTGCCGTTTTTATCGGCCGATGAAATCGGAAGACAAATTGATTCCTTAACTTAAGCGATTTGGGCTGAAAACAGAACTCTAATTTCTAGCAATGGGTTCCCAACTACTCCAGAAAGCGTTAAGACGGTGATATGAGTAAACTAAGAGGTAAGAAACATGAATACAACTGAGTAAAATAAAGTAAAGGATAAAGATAAAGGAAAGGATAAAAGATAGATAAAATTTGAGTTGTTTGATTGATTGTGTGTTTTATGTACAAAGATTGTGTTCTATTTATAGTACAAAAAGAAGGAAAAAACTGTACAAACGTGCCCCCCATGTCAGTCATCAAGTAACCCACCAAGTTCAATGGCCGACTATGGGGGAGGTGGTGCCGATTTTCTCGCCCTCTACTCCTCTTGCTCGGATAATGGCCCTTTCTTTTTGCTGTTGTTGGCCGTTATCGCTTGTGGGGGTCTGAAAAACCCTTTTGACTTGATCGTTGAGGCGTCTGCATATGAGTGGGTCCCAGTCGTACCTCTAATTGACAACTCGGCTAAGATGCCTTAGTAGCCGATGATGTTCTTGTAGTCGAGGGCTAGGAGTAAATTCGGCTCCGGAATAATTTTCCTATCACTGAATTAGACTAAACACTTCAGTTGTTTTTTAGTGTTAACAATGTCTAATAATTTTTTACTGAAACCCTTATTTCTATTAAAAAATTTGTTAAATATTTATAAATATTTTATTGTGAAGTCCGTAATTAAAGCCACGGTAGGAACACATAAAATTTAAAGTTTATATCCACATAAGCAAATCTACCCTTAAAGTTATGAATTCATGTGAACCCTACCTTGTATTCATAAATATTTGATTGTAAATTAAATTATTACTAATATATTAAATTAGAAATCATTATTAAAATACATATAATTTAAATTTGAATCCACCTTTTAATTTTAACTCAAAATAAGACTTTTTTTAAGAATCTGAATTAATCATATCAAAAGGAATAACAAACACTTGTCATGGTGGGCAAAAAAGAAACATTGAAACAATGATAGATATCTACTTGTCATGATCCAAAGTTTTCTAAAATGAATCATGATTTACAAAGTAAAAACAAAGTTTTATTTTGCTTTAAATCTTCCTTTCTTAAACAATTGATTATTACTATTTTTTTTGTCAAACATCAAACAGTACTAACTACCAATCTCATTTTACCATCTGTGTCAACTTTTCATATTTAATTATATATATATATATATAGAATTTTGTTCAGAGTCACTTCTTGAATGCTTTATTATGATAGAAAAACTCCCAATTTGGAGTAATTAAAACAATTTTATCAATTGAAATCTTGATTGATTTGGTCTTTTTTTGGGTTTTTCATGTTATGTCCACCAAATGTTTGTTGTAAGTCATAGCTGAAGAAATTATAGCTATGGAAGAAGGTGAAACAGGGTTATTACAGATTAACAAAGAAGCACTTTCTTCATATTCAATATATGAAAATTCTGAAGATATCAAGAAGATTAAATCAGCTCTAACATGGGTATTTCTTGATCAATCAAATTTATGGAGGGCTGGTCTTTCTTGGTCACTTTTTTTTATACTTACAATTGGTGTTCCATTAGTATCACACTTTGTGTTTGCTTGTTCAACATGTGATATTATGCATCAAAGGCCTTTTGATGCTCTTGTTCAAGTTTCTTTATCACTTTTTGCAACTTTATCTTTTGTTAGTCTTTCTACCTTTGCTCGAAAATATGGGATTCGGAAGTTTTTGTTTCTTGATAAATTGTATGAAGATAGTGAAAAGGTTCAACAAGGATACACACAACAGCTTCATGTAAGTTAATTCCCCCCTTTTGTTTTCTGTAGAACTGGTCTTTCATGTTATGTTATATTATATGTTTTTTCTATACACATTTCGCTATAGCAGCGCAAAAATGTCGCAACAAAATAGAGAGGTTTGATTGTATATACATTAAAAAAAATGACCTTGTATATATAGTTTGAATTTGCGGCGAAAGGGGGAGGGGTGGAGGGTTTCGGATGACCGCTTCCGCTCCTCTAGCTCTGTCCTGCTTGTTTAGTTAGATTTAGGAATTACTTGAACTGCGGATTTTGGGATTGATTCAAAATGTCTTTGCTGATGATTTCAAGTTTTCACAAGTTAATTATTTGTATATCGAGTCCCTAGGATCTTGTTGAAGATATAATTAAGATAATAAACGTGTGTGCTATCTTTAATAGCTTAACCTTTTAAATGAGATGTGTGCAATGGTCCTGGTTTGAAATCTTACTCAACCCTTAATCAAAAAGAATTTACACATATTTGGGCTATCAAAAGGATCATGCTCGCACGTGAGGGGGGCGTGTTGAATATATGATTTAGTAAATAAAAGTGTTGCCTCTAGTTTAAGATTTTAGATAATGTGGTCATATAGTTCAACAGTTCTCTCATGAGTAGAGAGAACTGATCAATGCGTGTTATTTTTACTTTTTCTCATGATTTAAGGTAATTTTGTCCTGTTAGATAGTATTCGTGATAAAAGTTTCAGCCTGTTTGATAATCATTGGTGAATCATCAGTTTTAAGTGGATTAAGAAATGTAAGTAGTTTTAGAGTTGACAAATACTGCTGATGCTACTGGCTCTGGAAAACGCTTCAAACGCGTATCTTGCCGTTTTCTATTATTGGGAAGAACCAATCATTTACTTAGCTGTTTTAGCCCAAATCATGAATTTGTATAGGTAGGTGCTAAGCTGGCCTCAATACACATCTGGTTTGTTGATTGAAGTTCTATCCCTTTGCTTTTACTGGTTGGGGGGAGGGGGGGAGCGGTAGTGATATTTCTTTTATCCTTGAAGAACGGGAAATATGGTAGTTTATCTGATTTTAGGTTGCACCTATGCAGAAAAAGACCAAAGAGATAGTTTGAGTATACTCGGCTGATTTCACTAGACGTTTACTTAAATACTCAGCTGCGTAACAGTTTTTCCTTTTGTTATGCAGAGGTCGATGAAGATCCTGTCAGCTTTTGTTCTCCCATCTTTTATTGCTGAGAGTGTTTACAAGATTTGGTGGTTTTCCTCAGGGGGAACCCAAATTCCTTACTTGTACAATGCCGCTTTGAGCAATATTTTCGTATGCATATTGTTAATAAGCTCCTGGCTCTACCGGATATCAATTTCCTTCCTTGTATGTGTCCTATTCCGGTTAATATGCTCCCTGCAGATCCTTAGACTGGAAGAGTTTGCTCAAGTTTTCGAGAAAGAATCTGATGTCTCATCGATCATGATAGAACATCTCCGAATCAGAAGAAATCTTCGAGTCATTAGCCATCGATTCAGAGTGTTCATTTTGTCAACTCTCATACTAGTTACCATAAGTCAGTTTCTCGCCCTGCTTCTTACAACTGAGCCTAGCTCCACTCTGAACATCTTTACAGCTGGTGAACTTGCGGTAATACTTCATTCCCACCATTTTGTATGAATTTATTTCTTTTATTATGTAGCTGTAAGTAGGTGTTTCAAATGGGGGGGGGGGGGAGGGGGGTTGTGCTGGATTTGGGCGTGGTCGAAATGGGCTGGTCATTGACTCGCCCAAAAGTACTTGGGCTGAAATGGGCTAAAAAGCGGGTCATAACCCAACCTGCCCAATTCTTACTAAGTTTTAAATCCTTTTTTGTTCTTTTAATTTTTAAGTACCCTATAAAACTATTTTATTATTATTATTATGGCTATATATAACATATCAAATAAAAACAAATATTTTTCTGAAAATATTTTGATTAGGTTTGTATGGGACAAGTTGGGCTACATATCAGCCCAATTTTCAGATGGGCGGAAATGGGTTGGGGAAAATTGGGCTGAGTTAAAAATGGGAGTGGGGGCCGGGGGGTCATCTTGAACGGGTTGGAGGTCATGTTTTCATGGGCTAATTTGACACCCCTAGCTGCAAGGTTTTTAGCTGTCCTGTTTTGACATTGTATACTTGTTATGGTGCAGTTGAGCTCAATTACTCTGGTAACTGGACTTTTCATGTGCTTACGTAGTGCAGCAAAGATCACACACAAAGCACAAGCCGTGACATCACTTGCTGCCAAATGGCATGCTTGTGCGACAATCAGCACCTTTGATGACATGAATGATGAGACTCCAACGGGTCAGATTGCGACACCTCAGGCGGTATACCCTATCAATTCCAGTTGGGACACTGACGAGGAAGGAGACGGAGATGATGTGTTGGACAACACAAATATGTTACCAATTCATGCCAGTACGATATCTTACCAAAAGAGACAAGCACTAGGTAACTCTAGTCTCTAGCACTTTTTTGTTTATTTCTTTGAATTCTTTTACATCTTTGGTATTGAATTGCACCATTTTTGAGAGAAAGTAATCCCTTATCTTTGGTAGTAGATTCAAAATTGTCCCTTGAGTATCACTTGATCAGTTTTGGTCCTTCAAGTTTGGAAAAAATGAGCTCTTTTTGACTCCATTAAATATTTATCAAACTTTGATTATTAAATTTTAACCGAAATTGTGAAAACAGAAAATATTTAACGGGAACTAGGATTTGGAAGTACAGTTTTTGTAGTTTATGTTATTTTTGATCTATTTCAAGAGTCTGATGCAACTTTTTGAGGTGCAATTTGTGTTATTTTGGTCTATTATTTTATGTTTGGTGTAGTTTTTTTATGTTGTTATTGGGTTTTGACGGAAATTTTTGGTGTTTCTGGTTTTTTTTTTTTCTTTCAAAGTTTTGGTTAATTTAACAATCGGAGTTTCGTAAAATCTATCGGCAAATTTAAAGGACCAAGACTGCTCAGGTGATACATAAGGGGCTATTTTAATCCTATTACCAAAGATAAGGGATCATTTCTATCATTTTTCACCTTATTGATCTTGTTTGTGGTAAAATTTGTTGCAGTGTCGTACTTCGAGCACAACAAAGCTGGAATCACGGTGTATGGCTTCATGTTAGATAGGACATGGCTTCATACAATTTTTGCAATTCAGCTGTCTCTTACACTCTGGATACTCAATAAGACAATTGGTATTTCGTAAATCTCAGTCAATGACAAGGTATGTGTGTTCGTAAATGTACAAAAATCTGTGCTATCGATACGTAGAGAAACTACACTATATATATAAATATATCCTTGATGCCCAAATTTTGCAGGTTTTCTTCGTACTTATTGTATTTACTGTTGATAATGGTGTCATAAAGATGCCTTTCCTGGTACTTTTTCCTTCCTGGATTGTCAAGTGTACTATTTGTTTATATCAATTTTATGAAATGAAGTGAAATTTTGTGCTTGGATTTCTCCATTTTGGCATTTTAGTCTGATTTGTCTATAGCTACTCTTTGTCAAAATAGGAAGTAAAACATTCATGTGGACATAGTAGATTGAAATTTCAGGGCATCGTGTGCTGCTGTTGTGAGCGCTTCATTAAGCTAATGATCATTATGTCGCAAGTTTTTCATGGATATATATGGTACACCGAGGGTCTACCCGAAATAACCTCTCTACCCCCAAGGTAGGGATAAGGTTTACGTACACTCTACCCTCCCCAGACCCCACTATATGGATTTCACTGGGTATGTTGTTGTTGTTGTATATATGGGGTGTACAGTCTTACTGAGCTCAGTCACCCGTTGCTACTTCTCCGTTGATCCCCGTATCTATACCATTTGAATCTGTTTGTTCTGTTTCTCGCTAGATTATGCGATCTGCAGGCTCTCTTAGTCCTGGAAATTTGAAATTTATGTGTCAACTACCATTCAAAGTTCGATACCATTTGCATGCAGAAATGTGGAAATGAGAATCTAAAACCAGAGTAGAGAAGGTGTTCTTTATTAACTTATAGTTCCATGTTCAATGTTGTTACATTAATAGTTGTGACATTTGATTGATTGTAAGAGAACATAGACAAGGGTCTGCTATTTGCAAGTCGAATTCAAGATTTAGATCAGTAAAGTTCTAAATGAGTAAGATCTTATTATAGGTATATATTTTGAAATTGGGAAATGTGGAAATGAGAATCCGAAATCAAGGGTAGAATATTTATTTATTAACTTATAGTACTATGTTTATATCAAACTAAGCATTTAACTTAAGAAGTTAAAAATTATAATGTAAATACATAGCACTTAACCATAATTAAATGGTAATTGTGTATATGAAAGATGTATGTTTTGATATAAACACCAAATGCGCTCATTTGATTTAATTGAATGTCGAATTAGTAAGACGAATTACACATGAACAACAACTAAATAAACAATAACTCAAGAACTGAAATCACTATTTCTTATTCTTTTCAAAGAAATATTAAAAAAGAAATGTCATATTGGTTAAGTTTCGAGTGGTGGAAGATTTTTCTATACTTCCACGCAGTATATGTATTTTCAGATAATGAACAATGGGAAATTAATTTAAATGGAATTTGCAATGCGATTGCAAAAAGAAGATAATTAAGTTTGGTTAAATTTTGACATACTAGATTAATATGCTTTACAATTTTTTTGAAGTCTAATTAATTGCAATTATTTCCTTCTCTCAAATTATGGATTAGAATTATCCCAAGTTCGGATATGAGACTCTTGCATTCTTCCATCACAACGCAATTGGAGTGACTTTCAGAGACGTTAGTTAGCAACTTTAGGGCCAAAGTGAGGAATTATATAGCCAAGCTGGCTCTAGAGTCCCAACCTTTTATGTTACTACAACACTTTAAATATGAAGTTGTCTTGCATTCATAGTTTTATTCTCTTAGAATCTGAAATTCTCGAGCCAGTCTCAATGATGACCTTCTTTAAATTGTAATTCCTAGCCAGAACCAGACATATATAGCCCATAAGGCTCGATGTTGGTCTCATGCTAAGTCGGCCGTAGAACCCGCCCAACCACCTACCCTTGTCATCCTGTGTCACCCCCGAACCCTGCTAATCTCAAATTAGGCATGAAATTGTCATCGGTGTTGATCTTGATAATCCCTTGGGGAGGAAAATCCCAACTAACGAAAATAGGTTCTCTGTTAATAACTTATTTTTTTTTTACCGAATTCGATAATATTCAGTTTTCGGGATAGAAAAAAAAGCATTTTGGCAGTAAATTGGATGAACATATAATGTCATAGTTTTTGTTGTTACCAAAAAGGCCACTTAATTAGTAACACTATGGAGAAAAGTGATAAAAATAGGAGCAACTTATATATATATATATATATAGTCATTTCAATAATCCTAATTCTTGTAGATGTAGGATTGATCAATTTAAGAAAGTTGGGAAAAAGGAAACAAACGGAAGCTTCTTAATCCTAGTTTGATTTGGTTTTCATTTAACCATTTGATCACTTAAAACTAAGTTCTCATTTCAAAATTATTGACCTTTAAAATAATATGTTACTTCAAGGTTATCATATAATTTTAGTAAAACCATTTAATTTCATATAATTTTATGCTACTTTAAAGACATTCTAGACTAGCATTTAGGTAAAGGGTGTGAAAACTAGCCCATATTTGTCTGGAGTGATTTGGGTTAAATATGTAAGCACGGATTGATTCACAAGAAATCTTGTAAAATATTTAATTCATATGTTATATATAGTCATAATTAAAAAAAATATAGTATTAACTTTTCATTATCTTTATAATTAAATAAATTATAAGAAAATAAAATAAAAAAGCTAGAATTTGGATGGGTTGAATTACGGCTTGTTATTAACTCCATTTTGACCCAACCAATCTTAGCTGAAGTAACCTTTGGATGGATTAATGACTCGCTATTTATTAGCTTAGTCCGTTAACCCGTAAATTTAGCATAACCCGCAATTTTACACCCGTAAATAAAAATCTGAATAATTTATTAGATAAAACATTTGATCATCTCATACATATTCAAGCACAATACAAATTCATTTTAATGAAATGACCATAGTCTTCTTAGAGATTTCTGTATACCACTTGATGGAGACAACACTGCATTTTTCAAAAAAAAAAATATAAGTAAAATAATAAACTAATTATATTAAGTTGGAAAACAATTAATTTGCACAAGGTTCAAATTCGAATAAATGGTACTACTAAGTAGTCATGAACTTAATTTACCTTCACTTAATTGACAATTAGTGGTTTCTTATGGTGAGTTGAATGGTAATTGTGATGATTATAATTTGGTCTTCTGAAAGGCATGATCCCAATATTCTTGTAATTCTTCAGATTGAACTCTCTAGTAGATGATGAAGCTTTTAATCTGCTCAAGAAAATAGAAATCAAATTGATCAACATTAAGATATGATTAAATTTACCGGTACGATGACATTATCATAGAATTTTACTAGTGTATTTTAAAATTACATGATAATGATTTATTTTTTAAAATTTCAGAATCGAAGAGTGGCTAGTTAACACTATTTTTATGCATAATTGAGTTCAAGATCAAATATGTATGACTAAAGGTGAAAATATAACCCCATGAAACCGTATTCCACTCAACTCATTCAAATTTGGACATTTGATTGTGTATGTAGTTCAAGTTGATCCATAAAAAATGATTGTTAGTTTAATTTGGTAATTAAGAAAATCATACAAAACGAATAAATAAATAGATCAGATAAATAAATAAATGAAATATTATTTTAGAGAGTGAGTGAATTGAGCTATATATAACTCGTTATTTAGCTTAAATAACCATAGATCTTGACCGAAGCGAATCTCCGGTACGCTAGTACCCAACATGTTTAGATATATAGCCCAATTAGGAAAAATGAAAACAGAATTCATTTGAATTCTTCCACATATATAATCTTTTTCATTAGTGTCCGTTCATCTTAACCCAAGTAACTAAAATTTTCTAATTAGGAACGCTAGGACCCAACCCGTTTTAATCCATTCAGATATAGTTCAACCCGCCCATTTTGACTGGTCAATAGTTTGTAAAATCAAAAGTAAAAGTTTTAAATAGGGAGGAGAATATTACATTTTGCAATCCACATTAGGATCAATAGGGATAGAAAGATTGATGTTGCAAAGTTGAGGAATTTGCTTAGCTCTTTCTTGAATTACTCCAATAGCCAAAGCTTCTTTTTTGAGACATTCACACATATTTTGAAGCTTCAAATCATTTTCAGAAGTAGCCATTTTCATCAATCCCTTAACACCATTGCAACAATGACCACTAATGTCACCTTTTCCCATTAAAAATCCTTTGCATGGCAAAAGCTTAACAATGGTATTAGGGCATTGATCATTGCCATTAACAGAACTAAATGCAATAATTAGAGCTAAAAAAACGAACACGAAAACCAAAATTGAATGACCCATTTTAGTATTTTTTTGGTAGAAGTAAATTATTTGTGATGGAAAGTTTAAGATTTTTGCATATATTTATAGTAGAAACCTTAGGTTGAAAGTCCTTGAAAAAACTGTAACGTAAAAATGGTTTAGGTGCAAAGGCTTTGATTTTACATGTGAGCATCTAATTATTAATAATGTGAATTATTGTACTATATGTGTAATTGTAGCATAAACATGTGTAATCCGCTTCAAAATAATGTGATGTTTTTTTGTAGAAAGAATGATAAAAGAAAATGAAATATATTGTCATTTAAAACTTTTCCAAAAAGGATTTATAAGATGTTATTGATTTATCATAGTTCTCAATCTTTCAATCAAACATCTTTTATAACGTTTTTTGTCCAAATGTTCTTTGGTATTACAACTAAATGTTGTTATAAAGAATATATATAATAATATAACATAAAAAATCGATTTCAAAAAAAATAATTGACCGTTATAATAAAATATTATTATATAAGATGATTGTTATAAAGAGATCTGATTGTACAAGTTTGGTAATTAAGACATTATCATGAAGAAACTATCCAACAGATCAAGATGGAAATTTAAGTAACTTAATTAATAATTAAATGATAATGAATTGATACGGAAAATTCAAGGTGAGGTGTCATGGTGTATGTTATTTGCAGACGACATTGTTTTGATTGAAGAGACCCATTACAAAGTCAATGCTAAGTTAGAGCTTTGCAGACAGACCGTGGAGTCCAAAGGGTTCAAGTTGAGCAGAACCAAAACGGAATACTTAGAGTGCAAGTTCAGTGGCGTAGTGCATAAGATGGGCGTGGAATTGAGGCTTGAGACACAAGTTATCCAAAAGCGTAGAAGTTTTAAGTATTTTGGGTCCATTATCCAAGAGATTGAGGAGATTTACGATGATGTCATACACCGTATTGGGACAGGATGGATGAAATGGAAGCTCGCTTTCAGAGTCTTGTGTGATAAGAAGGTGCCACCAAAAGTTAAAGGTAAGTTCTATAGAGTGGTAGTTAGACCAACTATGCTGTATGAGGCGGAGTGTTGGCCAGTCAAGAAATCTCACGTCCAGAAGATGAAGGTGGCGGAAATGAGGATGTTGAGATGGATGTTGGGACATACTAGGAAATATAGGGTTGGAAACGAAGTAATTCGGGACAAGGTAGGAGTAACCTCGGTGGAGGAAAATATGCGGGAAGTAAGGCTAAGATGGTTCGGGCATATTCAAATGAGATGAACGGAGTCACCGGTGCGGAGGTGTGAGAGATTGGATGCGGATGGTTTCAGGAGAGGTAGGGGTAGGCCGATGAAGTATTGGGGGAAGTGATTAGACAAGAAATGACGCAGTTACAGCTTACCGAGGACATGACCTTAGTTTGGAGACTGTGGAGGACGCGAATTAGGGTAGAAGGCTAGTAGGTAGTAGGATGTTGTCTCACGTACCTTCCTTTATTTATGTAGTTTCTTGTTCTTTGTGTTTTTCTACTATATGCTATCTCTTGTACATCAACTATCGTATTAGTTTGTCGTAGTTAATGTTACTTTTTCATAATGCTTATTTATAGTATTTTGACACGATTGCTTTATTTCTGTCATTTGTTTTCTGACCTATTGTTGTGTTTGCTATTGAGATGATGATCTCTCGGAAACATCCTCCCTACCTCTCAAGGTAGGGGTAAGGTCTGCGTACACTCTACCCTCCTCAGACCCCCCTTGTGAGATTATACTGGGTATGTTGTTGTTGTAATTAAACTATGTGTTATAACGTGTTAAACTATCTTAATAATGCATAAATTAAATCTTTACACTATCACCATCAGCGTATAAATTAAATCTTTAAGCCTAACTCGAACCAAATCATTAACCATTCAACTAATTCGATTGTCAGGATCAAGATGAATGAATGCTTTTGTAATAATTAAAAACGAAGAAGCAAAAGTTGCTATTATTTGAAATTGAAATTCATCAACAGTGCGACACAAATATCATTCTGCAGATGCAACTACATATTCTTTTAGGATAGGTGGTTAATTTACTCTTGTTTTGGTGGTGCATGACCCATACCAGGGCTATGTCCCGGTGTCTTGGGTGAATAATCATTAATCTCTACCCCTTGTTTTGGTGCAGGACGACCATTTGAAGAACCATGCCCCGGTCTTCTAGGTGGGTAATTATTGACCTCTTCCGTTTGTTTTAGTCCAACATGATCCATTGCAAGATCATGCTCGAGTATTATAGGTGGATAATCGTTGATCTCTACCCCTAATATTTTGGGTGAGTAATCGTTGACCTCTTCCGTGTGTGTTGATCCAACATGATCCATTATAAGATCACGCTCAGATGTTACAGGTGAATAATCGTTGATCTCTGCCCCTTGTTCTGGTGCACTACGTCCATGCCCTCCTCTACGAGGAGGGCAAACATAATATTGACCATTACTAAGACAATGACTTGCTCTTGGGGGTCCATAATATTCAATGTGGATTAAAGACCTAGAGTGGACACTTTTGTAAGGGAATTATCAAAACCAAAGTAAGAAATGTTGTGAAAGAGATTGAATAAGGGGCCATTTTTTGTTTTAGCCTAATTTGCCTATGTTTTTAGTAGAGCTAGTGCAAAACCATAAAGCTATTTCTACAAAATATATAGTTGAAGTAGTGATGAGTCCGATTGTTATGAAATATATTAGGAAAACCTTCATTATTCTTCCTTGAGAAATATATAGGAAACTTCTTTAGTTATATAGTCCAAGAACCATTTTAACTGTTGGTGTAGATATAGCAAAACTTCATTAATTATATATTCCATGAACCATTTTGGTATAGAAATAGCAAAACTTCATTAATTATATAGTCCATGAACCATTTCAACTGCATTTTGGTCTAGATATAGCAAAACTTCATTAATTATAGTCCACGAACCGTTTCAACTGTATTTTGGTGTAGGGACATATAACAAAACTTCATTTATTATATAGTTCAAGAACCATTTCAACTGCATTTTGGTGTAGGATAATTGTAGTTTTGGTCCCTCGGTTATTGTTAAATTTTGATTTTAGTCTTTGTAATATCTAGCTAAGAACTTTGAACCTTCAATTAATTGAAGTGATGCACTTTTAACCTTCTGGATGTGACTCTTCACAAAATTATCGTATTATCAATTATGACACTACCGAATTATCTATGTAATATTAAATTTATATTGTTACTCGATTTCTGAGTGTAATATAGTTCCGTAAATAGTCCAAGTATAACACATTTCCTACCTAAAGGTAACAAAAAGTCACACATCTTTGTTACTTAAAGACTAGATGTGCTAAGTCATAAATCATAAGAGCTAAAATTAGAATTCAGCAACTAAGGGACTGAAAATGCTATTGTCCCTTTGATTTATTCTCGTCGATGAGTTTTTTTAAAAAAACTAAATAGTAGTCATCAGAAATTAAGTTACTGGATTTGAACAAGTAACATTACTATAAATTGATTCATAATTTTTATGGAGGGTATGTAGTGGCGGATTCAAAATTTTCATTGAGGGGGTTCGAAAAATAAAAATATAGTGTTTGAGATTTGAACTTGGAATCTCAAGGTGATTTTTGAATTCCTAAACCATTTAACCAACCTTTTCTCTTGTGTTTAGAGTATTGAAAATATACGTCCATAAAAAAAAAAACATCTTATATATACCGTATAATTTTTTTACCGAGGTGTTTGGGTGAACACCCTCCCCGGGCCCTAGATCCGCCCCACTGTACAGTGCTTAAGGGATATAATTTTATTCCGACTAGTTCAAATTCAGGTCATATATGTTCATTAAGAGTAAGCGTTCCCCACCGGGGATTTGTTTGGTTTTTATTTCAATGAAAACAAATAGCTCTAAGCCTCTAACCAACAATTAATCAACTAAAACCATTGAATCATTTTTGCTTTAGTTAAGGATCATTTGGCTTTCCTCCATGCTAAGAAAATACAACTTTTGAAACCTAAGGTATTTGTTTGATTTTTTTTTCGATTTAACCATCTGATATTCAGAAGTTGATGGTCCGATTAACTCCAATTCTCGCTGCATAGGTCCATTAAGAGTTAGCAGATTATTATTTTTGGTTTTATTTCAATAGAAAAATAGCTCCAACCAACAATTAACACTCCGAAAGAGGAGTCAACTAAAACCAAATGTTTTAATTTTTCTTTAGTTAATGATCATTTGTCTTTCCTCCATGCCAAGAAATTAAAGACAATATTGAAGTCCAAGGTTGTTTGGTTTTATTTCATTTTAATGGAAACAAATAGATGTAACCAACAAAACCTTTTTTCTTTAGTTGCCTAGCAGGTCCAAAATTAATTGAAATCTCCGATAAACTAAAAATAAAAAATAAAAAATGGCCCCACTTCAAATATTGAGTTTTCTTAATACACAATCAGTTATATTTCCATTGTAGAACCAAATAACCAGAAGAAGAATTAATCCCAAAATTATTAATGGCTGTAAGTAATGTTTCTTCTTCAAATTCTTATTTTTGCACCTTAATTATGTTATTTTATCTTGAATATTGCTTTGTAACTTACCCATAATTACATTTCTAAGAAAGTTATTAGTTAGGGAAAAGAACACCAAAATTTAGTTAATTTAGTTATATGGTCCTAATTAACCATTTGGGAAAACCATGAAAGGCTCTAGTTCGCAGTTGCATTCACAATCAAGTGCGGAGCTAGGGGGTGCGGGGCGTTCAGATCGCGCTGGAAAATTATATAGTATATATACCAGGTAAAAATTATTTTTTACGTATATATAATAGATGTTGAATTCCTTTCTTCGTGTGTGTCTACTTCTTTATATTTTGAATCCATAAGTAGTATGCGATTAAGTTTTACTCATGTTGGTATGTTTTATTTAAGTCTCGTGTTTACAAGGCATCTTTTAGTCCTGTAAAAAATTTATATGCTACTAGAAAATATAGAGAGATTTACATGTCAGTAAGTCGAAAGTATTAAGAACTTATACTACTCTTTGTTCTTATTTTTAATGTATTTCTTATAATATTGGATTGGATGAGTTTAAGTAGTGCAATATGATCGGTGAAGATTCATATAATTGGCTCCGACCTGCTTGATATTGATGCGTAGTGATTGGTATTTGTCGTATACCGCCTGAATATGTTGTTGCTTATATAGGTCTCATGCCTTCTAGAAGTCTTGTAATCATGTCAGAGATTTATATACCACTAGAAACTATAGAGAACTTCAAGTAATTCAAATATTGGACTGATGAAATTCCTATAGTCGACCTCAACTTGCTTAAGATTGAGGCATCGTTGTTGTTGTTTACTCCTGAAATAATTTTGTTGCAGCAGGGATCACATGTTCCTAAATTTGGGAACTGGGATGGTGAAAATGTGCCATACACAGCCTATTTTGAGAACGCGCGCAAAGGTAATAAAGGCGGTAAGATGATAAATCCAAATGATCCAGAGGAGAATCCAGAGGCCTTTGCATATGGTGGATATGATGATGCTAGCGTTAACGTGTCTCCAACGAAAACTCCTTCAGTCGAAACACCTCAACACAATTATGTTCGCCGTAGAAATCCTTCTGGCTCGGGCCAATACTCTTGTTTTGGCCCGACAAATTCAAATTCAGAGTCCTTTGGGGCAACACAACGTCGCAGAAAATCTGATGTTAAGAAGAATAAGAAAGATCGTGGCAATGACTTCGTTCCGCCTAGTCCAAATAGACTGATAAAAAGTAGCAGAAATCCATCTGATGATCTTGTAAGTTCTTATTCTCTCTTTAATTGTTTAAATTTCAAACTGATTGCCTCTTAAAGAAAGTACTGAATGATAATACTCTGCTTTGAGCATGCAATAAGTTATATGTAGTGACCATAATTTTTCACTAATAATCATTATTTAGGGGTGAGGTTCAAATAATATCTTTGAATTATAACTTTGTTGAGTGTTACTAGTAGTATTGTAAGAACATGCAAGAATTATTAGCAAGGAAGTTGATGAAATGATTCATATGTCATAGTGATAGATTTGTTTATAGATTGATGGTTAAAACGATCCAATTTTTGTTTTGATAACCGTGGTGTCCGGGTTAGTTTGCGCACACCTTGATAATTCGACGGGGTACCCACCAATATAGGTACCAGATAGCTCTGTCCACCAAGGTTTGGACAGATGAAAAGAAATCTCCTAGTTTTTTTTCTTTTGCCTCCACTGGGAACTGAACCTAAGATTTCCACTTAAAATGAGCCAATCTTATGGTGCACAAACATCTTTTTGAGAACCTAAGTTTATCGTATTTCATGTTTTGCTGCCAAAATGAAACATGAACTATGTTTACGCTGTTAAACAGGAGGTATCTCATGACTTAGTCCTACTTCAATATCACGCTTAATTTCCTAGGCATATTGTGAAATACTTAGTGATCAAGAAATAATATGCCTCTAATTTGAACTTCATGTGTATGTCAATCTTGTTCATCAGCAGCATCAGTACTAAAATTTGGGGCATGGGATGAGAAAGACCCAAAATTTGGAGAAGGATTTACAGTAATTTTCAACAAAGTTAAAGAGGAAAAGCAATAGCAGCTGCTAAGTTCCCTATTGTGCAGCCACATTCAACCATGCCTTCATCAGATAAGAAAAGAAATGCTAAATCAAAGGTTTGTCTACTTCTTGCAAAGATTACTTGAGCACATAACAAATGGAAAAGGAAAAGTTATTAGTGTAGGTTGATTCAGAATTTGAAGTTTATGAATTTTACCGTTAATATTATAATAATAATAATAACTAGATTCATTGTCAAATATTTACAGACAATTGAAATTCTCTATAATAGCCTCATTTGTCTAGATACTTTTTGGTTGTTATAGTGAAATGTTGTTAAAGAGAGCGTATAATATAACATAACATGAAAGTCGATTCCAAATAAAACTTGATTGTTATAGTGAAATATTGTTATATAAGATGATTGTTGTTAAGTCCACATAGGTGAACAAAGAATTAGAATGACTACTCCCCAGCACGTTCAAAGCTAGCTTGTAGGGTGAGGATTGTCTAAGCCCATATAAGGAGTCCATGTTTCCATTCCATATCTGATGTGGGACTCTTAACAACTGTTATAGAAAGGCTTGACCGTATAGTTCGGGTAAAAGTTAATGGGTTCACGTGAATCAGTAATCGATCATCTAAATCCGACCTTACTCTGAACTTTGCCTGTATTCATAATTTAGTAATAAATTCCTTTTTAACCCGTTTTGCTGCCTTTTTTGAAGATTCACATGCTCTAGTCAAGTTTTGGTTATTGTAAATTGTATGCTTGTTGATGAGAACATCGGATGATATTTATGCTGGGAATTTGATATATACCATCAAGAGTCGTGGTGAGATGGATAAGATTCTTTCATTATTAATCAGAGATCTCGAGTTCAAGTCTTTAGAATGGAAAAAATCCTATTAAAGAGTAATTCCTCGTGTAATAAATCTAACGCGTCACTAATTCGAATTAGTATGGCTAATAATTATCGAATACCGAATGATTAATACCAAAAGATCGTAACCAAATAAAATGTAATTGCACATTAACACTTTAATAATACTTATGTAACCCGATATACACTAAATCATACTAAATTATCATGGTGAAGTGATGTATAGAAATTAAGTATTAACTATGATTTAGTATATATGAAGACATTTATAATATATTTGTTAAATTAGTGTATACATCATGTACGGATATTTTTCACCACACTTTTAGTAATATATTATAGTACTTAATTATAATAGTTTCAATTTGAATAGACGGTCCTCCAGCGTCACGCTCTTTGTTGTCTCTTCTTTCGGCTGTTGCAATTTGAATTTCAAATTTTGAGATTATTGGATAAATAAGACATTTTTAAAAGTTGCTTTTCAAATCAATTCTAATCCAAAATTTTGAATACAAAAGAATCAATCAATATCCTAGAATTAAATATATGTGGAGAGAATTTTCAGAAAATTACAAAGGAAAATATAATGAAATTTACAAACATTATGAAAGAAATTTATAAGAGATAAAAGAAATACTTCTATAAATTACTAACTATTTCTATTTATATCCTCAAAGATGAATCGACCTAAATGTTTATTTTATTATTTCTTTTTATTCCGTCAGTGTGAATATAATTAGTTTATTTTAAAAAAATGATATATTTATATATTTGATATCAATTTAATTTTGAAATTTTTATTTTACATTTAATGAAGAGTTTTATAGCATCACAACTAATATTAAGACGACAAGTTTCAAAAAGAACTTTTAGTCATGCAAATGCTATGATATATTCACAAGTCGTAAAAATATTCATTTTTACTTAAACCCCGTATCAAATGGAACAAAGAGATGGAAGTATACAATCAAACATTTTTATAACAACATCGTTTCTCTGGATATATTTTAGTTGCTATAACTAAATATAAATATAGAGGGAATTAAGAGTTTCATAACAACACCCAAATTAATACTTATATGTTTAACACGACGAATTTCAAGGTCTACGACAAGTTCACAAGTTTTAAGACTTTTTTTTAAACCTTGTACCGAATAAAAATACATGACAAAAGGAATTGCTCTAATAAGCGGGAGAGTTCATGGGAAGGGACTAAAAATAATAAAATAAAAATACGTCTATAAATTGGAATAGATTGAAAAAAAAAACACTCTATTCAATATGCTAACCGACGTCGTAACATATATTGTAACAGCGCCCCTATGGCCTTATATGTTATAAAAAAAATGTTCCCTCTTTTCAGGTATTTTCAAATTTCAAACTATACATTCTTCTCTTCATCATCTTCTCCATAGAGAGAGACAAAAAAATATGGAAATCGTATCAGTTCCAATTTCTTCGTGTTCTAAAGAAGATCAAAAGATGTGTTTAACATTTTATTTTAATAGTAGTGTTTAAAACTACACCTAAAATACAAGGAGTACTATGTTCTCCTCTTTTGATGTTTTTCTTCTTGCATCTAATGAAGTATTTGTTGGTTTATCAAAGGATGCAGGAAACGGAAATTACAAGTAACTGCTAATGTAAGAATTGAAATTATAATTCAATTAGAAAACTGAAAATTACAAAGATGTTGAACAAAGGAAACTCAAGAGCTACCTGGACAATTCGTCTCCCATGATAAAACATCAATGGAACAATTGAGCAAAGGAAACTCAAGAGCTACCTTGAAGAATATTGAGTAATGAAATGATGCTTGGAAGTTGTAGGAATAACTGTTTTTCTGCTTGTGTATTTTCGTGTATTGTAAGTGTGCTCAACAATGGTGCAAGGGGTTGTTTATATAGGTGAGGGGGGGCTGTTTAACTGTCTCCATAACATCCATTATGGAGGTAGTAAAGCAACCAAAATAAATGGTGAGAAAGACCAACGGATTGGCCATTATAGGAGGAGTAATTCAGCCAAAATAAATGGCTGAATTGAGTGCTTGGCGTTTATGTTCTGTCTGCCCCCAAATTCTGACTTTCTGGAAACTTCAAGGACCAAACTGTACATCTGAAAGAATTCTGATCCAAACTGTACATCTGGCAAAGTTCTCTGGCCCAAAAAGATAATATCAGAAGACCGTGACCCGGAATCGGATGGGCGGGCGGCGGCGGCGCGCGTGTGGGCTTTCCTCGAACCGAAGTACATCTAGGTCCTCCCTCCTTTAAACACATGGGATACCCCTTGGGGTCCCAAACCCCAAATCAATTTTGAGTCTTATATACACAACAATTCTTTCTTCCTCTACCGATGAGGGAGAATTGATCTCAAATCACACTTTTCCATGCTTCAAACACCTTATTTAGTGAACCAATATCTCTTTCATTTCTCAATGAAATTTGACGATTCTTGGCCCTACGGTTATCTACGTACTTAGTAGATCATGCATGTGTGAAGAACCGGATTCTCTAATATGCGTAACACTAGTGTTTAAGCCGTTAAAGTTGGTCGGTCGCAACTCCCGCCAAAGGCTAATTTCCAACAGTATTACCTCTTATATTGGAGCTATTAATAATACATTTTCATTGTTGCTGGCTTCTTTCCACAGATACATTCTATCAATTTATGTTGCTCGGACACTTCAATAACGTCGACAAGTACATATCGGATCCTCCAAAAGTAGTGCATTATTGAAGAATCTGACACGGGTAAGGCTGACAAAATGGGTAAAAAAAAATACCAAACCATCCAATCTGACCCATTAGACATGGGTTGGATAAAACAGATTTTTCTAAAAATGGATCAAATATGGATATTAGCCATATTATTCACTAAAAAATGGATATTCATATTATTAATACTCATTTGTCTGCTTGTTATTTTTCATGAGACTATTCTTGAAATCATGGATAATATGAATATCCACAATATCCGTAAGTTAACCCATTTTTATCCGTGTTAAATATAAGCAGGTCAGATATTTAATCCATTTTCGACCAGATCAGGCCTGACCCGCCCGTTTGCCACTCCTAGACACGGGTGTTGACAAGTGTGGGTCAGATCCTCCAAAAGTAATGCATTTTTCGAAGATCTGACACGGATGAGGCAACATTTTTGGAGAGTCCAACCAACAAAATTAACAATATCTAGAATGAGATTTACTTGAACATACTGAATTACTTTTATACTGTATCTAAGTAACTTTCTCTAGGAAACAAGTAACAGCAAGAATACTAAACATCCATCAAGACAAGAATAGCAGCAACTATGATACACAGTAATTTCTTGTGCAACAGCACCACCAGGGAATGACCAACAGCAATCATCACTGGAAATCGACACTTATCGTCCGACGGATCTTCATCAGTCACCACAGCCAGGTCATCAAAATCACAGTCCCAACTGTTCTGATTCTTGAGCTGATAGTACATGTTAAAAGCATACGAGGCATTCCCGTCTGAGCTAAGATGGTTACAGGAAGAGCCATAGCCCAAAGCCGTGCAATCTGAAAGGCTACATGCGTAGTCAACGTTTTTCGGTAAGTCTTCTGCATTATCTACGACGCTTTTTGGTTTTAATATACACCACTTTTTTTGCATATAGTTTACACCTTCTACTGCAACTAACCCTTTATCTTTCTGCATCCTCCCGGATAAATCTAGCTCGTATTTCGGCTTTCCATCGAATTCAAATATTCCCCAATGCCTCTCAAAGTTACCTGGTGCAATGCTTTTAGCGTTCTCATCAATGAGGCTGAATAAATAAACCTCTATTCTCTTGCCTTTCCTAGCTGGGGTTCCTTGTTCACTCAAACAATGTTCGATTAACCCTTGGTTAAATCTCATAGCGTTTTCGATGTTCGCGTTTTTATCTCCATCTGTTGGCCACCCTACTTCTCCAACCACGATTTTCATGTCGGGAAAACCGGCTTTCTTCAACGACCATACAAGAGTATCGAAATTTGCATCAAACACGTTCGTGTAAACATGATCTCCGTCCCTGACAGGCTTGATTTTTGAGCCGTCAAAAAAGGCAAAGTCTAACGGAAAGTAGATGTTTCCATATAGACTGAGGAACGGATATATGTTAACGACGAAAGGGGCGTTATTGGAATACAGATATTGGACAATTTGGAGGGTTAAATCGCGTGCTTCTGGCCTGAAATCACCAGCAGAGGGGACTTGATTCGACTCGGGGGAGAAGTAGATGTCTGCATTGAAAGGGATAGTTGCTTTCACCTCTGCACCTAATCCAGCTTTGTTGATGGATTCTTGAACATTTTTTAGTGCTGGTAATATGTACTGTAGGTAAGTTCCGTTGTACGTTTCGAGAAATGGCTCGTTTCCCACTGCCACATACCTACATTCATTTGAGAATTGAAACTGAGAAATGCTATTTAGAAATTTTGCTACTTTCAAACAAAACTATACTAACAAATTTCTGCAAGATTGTTAAAATCATTATCAGGTGTGGATTCAATTCTTGTTTTCCCTGTTCCCCTTCCCTTCATTCTCTAGGAAAACAATTTCCTTAAAATTGATTACGGGGAAAACAAGTTTCATTAAGTGGCGTTCCACACTGATCGTCTCTTCCCCACCCTCCAACACAGTCCACCCCCCCCAATAGCTATCATCCCACCACCACCACATCCCTCCCCTCCCCACATCCCTATAGTATTTTCCTAGATTATATACATATACTTCATAATATTTTCTGCTAATTTATTAAGCACAAAAAAATAAGTAAGAAACTGATTTATTTTCTAGGAAAATATTTTCCAAGAAACGCATTTCTCATTGAACAAATACAATCCAGAAAAAGAATCACATTAAAAACACTCCTAACCCAATCCCTTCCTCCGTAGAGCCCTTGTATTATAACTGATTTGAACCCGCCCCGGAGCGAGCCTCCCATAGCAATTTTTGTATGACATATTTTCCTTCATACCAAACACTCCCTTAAGCTCAACTCAACAAAAAATTGAATAAACTAGGACTACTAAGAAGTGATGAAAACTAAACCGGATTTTGACTCCATGAGTGTAAGCATAAGCAGAGACATTAGCTTCAATCCAAGAAGCAGCAACAAATGTCTCGAAAAAGAGAAAAATGACTTTCCAATTGGATGTGGGAAAATCTTTCCTCACCCTCCAAACACATCCCACCCGACCTCCATGTCCACCACACCTACCTCCCACCATCGTTGTATTTGCCTAGATTATATACAAATACTGTTGAAATAATATTTTCTGCTATACTTATCAAACACAATAATATAAGTAAGAACAACAACATATTCAGTGTTATCCCACAAGTGAGGTATAGGGAGGTAGGATGTAGGCAGACCTTACCCTACCTTTGAAGAAATAAGAAAGAAAACTATTTTCAAGAAAAAAATTTTGTTCATACCAAACACACCCTTAAGCTCAATTCAACAAAAAAATTGAACAAACTAGTAGGACTATTAAGAATGATGAAAAGTGAACCTGATATTGACTCCATTTGTATAAGCATAAGCAGAGACATTAGCTTCAACCCAAGAAGCAGCAATTAAAATATCAGAACTCAAATCCTTCAACATGTAATTAGGAATTGCAAGCATAACTTCAATATCAGTACCAACTAAAGCATTCAAAATCACTTCATCTGCCTCAAACAATTTCACTTTATCGAGCCCATTTTCGATCAGCATCTTCACAACATTATTTGGAGGTAATTGATGAGTTGCCATTGTACCCCAGTTCACTCCAACACTCCCTAAACAACTTGATAACATACCCAAAAAGGCGAATCCAAAAATATACAGAATCAAGAAATCGTCGGTTTTTCGATTACCCATTATAGTTTTTTCACTTATCTATAACCCTTTTAATGAATCTTGAAAATTTGTATGAAGAAAAGATGAAAATTGGAGTTATATTTTTGGTTTTGTGTGAAGAAATGTGAAGGAGAAAGGGGGGAAGAGTTCACAAGGGAAGTGAAGGGAATCTTGATTCAGTTATTCAGTTAAGTAGCCAGGGCCCATTTTCCCGCGGGTTCTAAGAATTGTCAGAAGTATAAGTTTGTTAGTGTTTTATCTTATTAAGGGTCTATTAATTTAGGCTTAATTTATTTACCCTTAATGAAGGTATGAATCTAAACGGTTCAAATCTTAGGCCATTAAATGCATTTGTTATTTACTTACATTAAGATCTAAACACTTATTTTGGCTGAATATATCTTAATTTTGTATGAATTAATTTTTACCACCACCCTGTCCACAAGCACTAGCTCCACCCCCAACTCTCCCCCCACCCCATCACCACCCACCCACCCCTCACCCCACCACCACTAACTGCCTCTGTCATCACTACCACCACCCTCACCCCTCTACCCCACCACCACTACCACTCACCCCACCCACCTACCTAACCCTTACCCTCCCACATCACACCCATTCTCTAGTCCTCACCCACTACCACCCACCCTACCCTCCAATCCCATCCCCACCACCCCTCTCCACCCCCTCTCCACCTCTCCACCCCTCTCACCCTCACCACCACCACTAACAACTACTTCCATCACGACCACCACCACCCACCTACCTCCCCCGCCCACCCACTTCCACCCTTCACCCCACCTATCCCCACCCCAACTCCACTACCAATAATCACCTTTTACATCAGAATCGCCACCACCACAGTCGCCGACCACTAGCGCACCATCAACCACCTTTGCCACCATAACCATCACCGCTGACATCAACTAACTCCACCACTATTACAAACTGTCATCTTCGCGCCAATCAGTACAACACCAACCACCTCCACCATCACAATGATCACCACCACTATAAAGCATCTCCACCATCACTAGCGAACATAAATATTTCATTTTTTTTATCATATAACGATTGTATTTTATTAGATTTATATTTATTTTCTAATATTTAGTTATTTTTTATTTGAATTGTGTATTTATTATGTTTAAATAAATACATTATGCACATTCAGAAGTGAAAAAACAAACGGTCTTAGTCAATAACTGTGGAATAGAACGACTCTTCCTCTTTTGATCAACCTTTGGGGAATTGTGATATGATTTGACTCGTAACCGGGTAACAGTCAAAACTCGTAGCCTAATTCAGTATTCAGATCTAGAGACAACATCTTAATCATTTAGATGTACATTCGATTAAGACGTCTTAATCTTAATGAAAATAAATGAGGCCTTACTCATTATTATAATAGTCTAGAAGCTTATTAGGCTGAGTTTGATAAGTTAAAAGTGTTTTTTTTTTAAAAAATATTTGAGAATTAAAATGTTTGACTAAGCTTTTAGAAAAAAAATTAAGTATTTTTTAATGGTAGCAGAAATTATTTTTCAGAAGTTGATAAAAGTAACTTTTCTCTGGGAGCACTTTTAGAACTTTACTCAAGCATAAATTGTTGCTCTTATATTGAAAAAGGTATCTTTAGATTGACTAGTTAAACACAAATTGTAATTTTTGAAAAGCATTTAAAAAAAATACTTTTGGCAAAAGCACTTCTTAAAATAAACAAATTTTAGAATATAGCAATGTTGAAAATTCGAGATTCAAACTTCTGTATTTTGATTATGAATTCGGACATAAAAATTTTAATTTTCTTAAAATAAAATTTATGTATCCGGAAACTACGTAAAAATACTATATATCATAATAATTAATAACTTAAAATATTTAAAAGGCATATAAAAAAATTTGATAAAATGAAAACTTGATTAACTCTTGAAATTTGAAAGACGCCACATAAATTGGGACATAGGAGTATAAGTGTAGCACAAAGCTAAGGGAAAATAGCATAAATCAGAAAGGAAAATGTTTGATATTATTATTCACCGTGAGTTAAAGGAATCTAAAACAAATTTCACAGTGTAGAGAACTGGAAACGTGGACTACTTAACTTTATCCACATTAAGGAAGTGTTTGGTACGAAGGAAAATAATGTTTTCCTTTGCCAAACACGCCCTAAAACAATTGTCATGAATAAAGTTTAGAAACTACTATTATATTAAATAAAGTTTAATTACTTTAATATAATAAAATTTAATAATTTTATGACTTCAATTTTATAAAATTTAATAATTTTATCGGTATAATGAATTAAAGTTAAATTATCAAAAGGAGTTGGTTCTTATTCTGATATAGAACCTAATCATTATACAGAAACACCTTAGTCAAATATGCACAAGATATGAAAAGTTAAAAGTACCACCCTTAACTAGAGATATAAAGTTCGAACACCTAAATGAAAAAAATTCTGATAACGAGCAATTCCTCCTTTAACCGGCTTTACACGATGCGAATTTCAAATAAGTCGGGCATAGTATGTTCGGATACCAAATGGTTACAAAAAATTGTGCGGATTGCCCTTCATATACACTGAGCTAATAACAAAATACTAACTACTTGGGATTCAACATAGTTGTTATACTTACATTAAGTAAGTTGTTTTGAGGGATCCTTTGTTTTAGATAGAGACTTGCGTCTTTGTAGTATTACAAGGAAGGATCTAAATAGAGCAGAATGGATATAGAAGATTCATTTAAGATTCAACTTAGTTGATATTATCTATAGGACTTCCATGTGTATTTTCATTTTTCTGGATTTTGGTGGCGTTCAAAAGATAACCTAGGAAAAGACGTGTCTCGCCTTGGTGTGGGCTAGGCATAGTCTTTAAGTTTTGCCCCTCAAATAGCTGGTCTTTAATTTTTACCCCTACTTCTTATTTAATGAAATTTGTGAGTCGAAGTAACTTTATTCACACGTCTATGAAATCAAAGATTTGGGTTCAAACTCCAGCAGAGTAAAAAAATCATAATTTCGCAAAGTAAGATTTTATAGAAACTATGCCTATTCAGGTGTAGTTGCATAGAAACTATGCCTTAAGGCATAGTTCTGTAAGTGATATGATATCGGGGTCTACAAATCCCTCAAAAGCCTTAATCCGAGGACAAGCCGAAGAATTCCAAGTTTTACAAGTTATGTTGATGCAAAGAGAGGCTTTAGAGTCCCTTGAAGGTCCACACAATAGAGCATATGACATTTGGATGATCGCTTGGAGTGAAGAAGAGCTCGGGATTGAAGATGGAAAGGTCTGCGATACAACCTGTGTTTCGTAGGTCATGTATACGACACTCTGTGCAATTCACAGATGATGTCTGAGGATGAAAGTTGGCACAATTGTTGTACTTCTGCGGATCGCATGCTGGACCTGCGACTTGTTATGCGTTTCGCACATGGTGACTACGAGCTGGATGATGGTCACTTGTGTCTATCTTTGCAATTAAAGGCTTTGATCACTTTTGGGCCTAGCTTGTAATAAAGCCTAATACTATACATAGTAGTTCTCAAGGCTTAAAATAGGACTTTTGATGATTGATGAATTGAGAGTAAAACTCTTGTTAGCTACTTTGTAGTGCTAGCTTAGTGTTAGCTAGTGATTAGTGTAGATTATAGAGTGAGCACACTTAGGGTGAATTCCTTGGTTGTCTATTGAACTTGTTCATGATTCTCACATGAGTTCTCTCACTTGATTTGAGTGAAATTGAGTGTAGATTTGAGTTCCTAGAGGTCAAATCTACCTAAATCTAAAGTTTGAAGCAATTTAGAGGAGTTTTGGGTTGAATCACCATTGAAGGCCTTCAAAGCTTAAAGAACAACGAGTGGGTTTGATTAAATTCGAGTTCCTTTGATCTTTAAAGTTTGGAGGAATTCGGAGTTGATTTGAACAATCTACCATTGAAGGACCTTCAAGTTTGAAGAGCTCCAAAATGGGTCTTCTTGAAGGAAGGTTCAATTAGCTTCAATTCCTATTGGGCTTTGTTCCCCTCACTAAGGAGAGCCTAGATCTAAAATTTGAGAGCAGTTGGAGTTGATTTGAAGGTGGTTGAAAAATTGGGTGTTCTTGAGCAATCTCCATACCTTCATAAGGAAGAAGACACCCAAAATAGGCATTTGATTCAATTTTTTTGAGGAAAAAGTTTAAAAGTGTTTGTTTGGTCAAAAATATCAAAATATATGAAAAAGTGGGGCCAAGAAAATCCAAGTACAAGAAATAATCAAAAGAAGGTCAGCCAAACGGGCTCCAACGTTAATTGACGTCACCAAATTTTTTGCTGCACAACACAATCTGCGAAAGGCAGAAGTGGCCGCGGAAGGCACTTGGCGAATTGCAGGTGAGTCGCACAACATGAAATAAACATTGTCATTGTTGCTCAACCCGCGAAATGTAGAACTCATCGTAGAAGCTATCTGTGATTCACAGACTGTGCCTTGGTCTAGCGGATCACGCATTTCAGGTTTTTGATCTCCAAACTCGTTACGAATCCATTTTTTCACTTTTTTGATTTCCCAAACCATTTAACATCAAGTAATTGACCTATTTGATTATTAAATTAGTTCTTGAGTCCTATTTTTATTTTGTGCTAATTCTTTTTAAGTTTTCCTTTTTATTTCGTTGAACTTCTTTGACTCTGTCCGTTAGCTTTATTAAGTCGTCTGTCTTTCGATTTGACAAGAATTCATTCCTCCGCATATGCTAAGTGACCTTGTGAATTGATTGGACAAAGTTCTTTACCAACCTTGGAAAATACTAGAGTGTGGTGAGTGGAGCGCAAATATGAGCAACGTGAGGAACGTTACTTCTAACGTGTTTGTTGAGTTTTTGCAGGTACTATGACTAACTCCGGAGGTCAATCTCATGATCTAAAGGACTTAATGTCCCTCATACTTAGAGAGTTGACGATGATGAGAATGAAGATGAATGGAATGAGGGCGTAGATGAGATGAAAGAGAGAACGGAAAATATTGCGACTAGGATGGGAAATGTTGAACATACAAATTGAAGGGGGACGTCACAATCTAATGTAGGAGGAGAGTTGAGCCAAGAACCAATTATGACATCGACTCTTACGTCGGGACAAGTACATACATTATACTTTCCTCAACCTACCCCACACCTTTACAACACACCCCACAACCTACTTTCCCAAACATCAACGTTCAAACAAATGTGAGGCAAACCAATCCTCATACCAACCCCCACTTATACCGACCATACCAAGATGAGTTTCCACCACAAATGGCTACACATGTAGCTCCACAACATATTCCACAAGTATCCCTATATGTACCACCACAACAATTTTCATCCGAACCATACCAAGCCCATTTACAAAAAACCCTTTAACATGGTTGAGAAAGTTGCTAAAAATGATAGTGGAATAGACCACAACATGGGGAAAGACATGCAAATTTTGTCAATGACGATGTCAGAAGGCAAATAGGTATTGGAATATACCATGTGCATGAAAATCAGGATAGGTTGCAAGATTATGCATATAAAAGGGAACCCTCATCAACTTGGGAGAAACCCAAAACCATTACTTATGCTTCTCAAATCAAGGTTGATTACCAAGCAAAGCGATGTGATAAGACAACGGGATGTAACAAAGAAAAATCTAACTTCTCTCACCCTTCTATTATTCAATGTCATGAATGTCAAGGTAATCAACACATTACAAAAGAATGCCCCAATCAGAGATAAATTGTGGTTATACATAATGGCTACCACATCAATGATGATGAAGAGTGTGGTGTAACATAAAAAATAACCCTTGAGGGGCGATGAAGAGCAATTGGAGGAAAGAACAAACTTGACTTGTGCATTACAAAGGCATATGAATGTTATGACTAAGGAGGTGTTTGACTAACGGGAGAATCTATTTCATGCTAGGTGCAAGATAATGGGTAAGGTGTGCTCTTTGATAATTGATGGTAAGAGTTGCACAAATATGGTGAACACTACTTTACATGAAGTTTCCCACAATAAAATATCCTAGTCCGTACAAACTCCAATTGTTCAATGAATGTGGTGAAGTGAAGGTTTCCAAGTGAGTGAATGTTAAATTTATAATTGGAAAGTATCAAGATGAGGTGGTGTGTGATGTCGTGCCAATGCAAGCATGTCATAAATTACTTGGGAGGCCTTGTGAATTTAATAGGGGTGCGCAACATGATAGGAAGACTAACATGTACTCATTTGTATTTGAGGATCGAAAGTATATCCTCATCCCATTAACACCCTATCAAGTAATTGAAGATTATAGAATCATGAGGGAGTTTCGGGAGAGAGCCCAAAGGGAGAAAATTGAGAAACGAGAGAGGGAGGCAATACTTGCTCAAGAGAGCCTAAGGGAAGTTCATGAGAAATCTAAGACTTTTGCACTTGTTAAAATGAGTGATCGCTTGAAAGGAGTAGATACTAATCAAGATACTAGAATTTTGCTTAGTATAGTCTATTCTCTTTTAGAGGCATATAATGATATGATTCTCGAGGAGATAACAAAGAGGAAGCCTCATCTCCAAGGTTTGAATGTCTCTTCTTCCTTTTCTGTTGACACACATATTGATAATGCCATTGATGAGAGTGTCCCTACACTAGCTGATCCTATTGATGACCGAATTGATTCTTCTTGCAAGGTTAATTTGTATCCACCTAGTGTTGGCACTTGTGCTTTGAATGATAGTATATTGTTATGTGATACATATGATCAATTTGAGTGTATTGTTAATTCACTAATTGAGGTAACTCGTAATGTGCCTAATGAACCTTCAATTAGTGATGATGTGAATCTAGTTGATCATGTGAATGAGTGTGACACCCCACCCTTGTTTGATAGATGTGAAAATGAATCTTTTGATCTTGTATTTGTGTCAAGTGATGAGTTCCAAGAACGTGGTTGAGGTGTGTGTCATGAAAATCCTTATGTGAAGGAATATTTTAAAAAAGAAGGTGATGCTTGTTTCCAAATTACTACTTCCTCCTTGGGTGTTCCAAATCCTTGTAGTTGCTTGCGTGTGTCCTTGAACCTAATAGAAATGCTACATGTAAGATCACCATAGATTAAGTTATTTTAAGTGATATTTACTATTTATTTGCTTATGATGACACCCATACTTGTATTGAGGGTGCATTTCATGTTGGGAGAGGTCCTCATGGGACATATAATTGCTTTGAGAGTGCATGTATTGTTGAGTTTTCCAAAACTAAAGTGAGTAGTGTTTTTGTAATATTTTGTGGTTATACTATAGTAAAACTATTAGATTCCTTGACACACATATTTATGAGTGTCCCTATAGGCTACACCTACCCTTGTGACCCCGAAGATGTATTAAAGCCTTGTCTCCAAGGTCTGCATGCCTCTTCTTCCTTTCTCCTTTACGCATAGATTGATAATTCTATAGACTTTGTTTGGGTCATCTAAGAGACAAAGGAAAACATGAAGGCATTGGTGATGTGGTGATTAGATTTCCAACATTGCCTCATATAATGTCATGCCATATAAGTTGTGATACCTCTCATGTAGCCTCTTTTCTTGTTAGTAACGCTTTAGATTACTCATGTGAATCTTTTCTTGTGTTCTTATGTGTTTCAATTTTGGGCTTACATTGAGGGTGTGTGCATGATAGCTTAGGGGATATCTGCATCTTTGACCCTGGTGATATATTTTATTGTCATGAATTGATAGTCGTCCCATGTTGGAGTAGGGCTATTGTGAGGGATGAGACCTTAAATTGGATTGTTCTTGTTTTTCAACTCGTACCTAGTCATGAGAGAATCAAATGTTGCTTGAAATGAGGATCAAATATTCTTTGTGTTTTCTAGAACTAATGTAGTTTCACATGCTTGTCATTTTGAATTCATTGATCTCTTTACTTTATCTTAATTTCATGATATCGAGAGGGCTCAACTTCTTGATGACTCATATGTGGATAATTTTACCATGGTGCTTATTGATGCATGGTTATATCACAAATTTGTGCATCATTGACATGCTAATGAGATTATTATTGATTGTGATAACCCTCATTCTATGAGGCACATGCTTGTGTGTATCTCTCCTTTGTTTTTGCAAGGTTCGGATTCGAGGACGAATCCTTTTCAAGAAGGGGAGGATGATATGATATCGGGGTCCACAAATTCCTCAAAAGCCTTCATCCGAGGACAATTCGAGGAACTCCAAGTTTTACAAGTTATGTTGATGCAAATGGAGGTTTTGGAGTCCCTTGAAGGTCCACACAAGAGAGCATATGTCATTCAGATGATCGCTTAGAGTGAATAAGAGCTCGGGATTGAAGATGGCAAGGTCTGTGACACAACCTGTGTTTCGTAGGTCATGTCTATGACACTGTGCGATTCGCAGATGATGTATGAGGATGGATGTTGGCACAATTTGGGGTACTTCTGCAGATCGCATGCTAGACCTGCGACATGTTGTGCATTTCGCACATGGTGACTACGGGCTGGATGATGATAACTTGTGGATATCTTTGAAATTAAAGGCTTTGGTCACTTTTGAGCCTAGCATGTAATAAAGCCTAATACTATAAATAGTAGTTCTCAAGGCTTAGAATAAGACTTTTGATGATTGATAAATTGAGAGTAAAACTCTTGTTAGCTACTTTGTAGTGTTAGTTTAGGGTTAGCTAGTGATTAGTGTAGATTATAGAGTGATATCACAATTAGGGCGGATTCTTTGGTTGTCTATTGAACTTGTTCATGATTCTCACATGAGTTCTCTCACTTGTAGAATCATCTTCACAACATAAGTGCTTTTATTGAATAATCTTTAGGAGGTCTTTGGTTTAATATACCTTTGGTTGCCTTTAGATTTCAATTCTTGTGTCTGGCTTCTATCCCTCTATTCTCATCCCAGTTTCTTCAATTCTCATCTCCGATTTCTTACTATTTTAATTTCCGCATTTTTGTTGTTTGAATCGGTGTCTTCCACAAGCCGGATCGTATCAGTAAGATAACTTAATATCTACATAACTATGTCGGACAATGCATATTCTACAGAACTACGCCTTAAGGCATAATTTCTATGTAGTTACATAGAAACTATGTCTTAAGCTATAGTTTTGTAGGATAACTTAATTTTTACAGAACTATGCGTTAAGGCGTATTTTCTATGTAATATTGTGTGAATATACATAATTTCTATAAAACTTTTGTCTTGCAAAATTGTTTTCTTTTTTTATACTATGCCTGGGTTCGAAATCAGAATCTGAATTTTTTTTATGTCAGGAATATTTTTTACCACTTTAAAATACCATTGGGCAAAAACTAAAGAACATCGATTTGAAGGGTAAAAATTTAAGACCACCCCGAAATAGGGGCATTCATGTGAATGACCCTAGTTAAATCAAAGTGAAGTGCACAGATAGTCGATTTTGGGACCCTTATTTAAGGCATAGCCAATGTTTATAAACTTTTGTAAGTTTAATAACTTCAAACATACACAACTTATGTTGAAAAAATCCACTTTTGTAGATACAAAATAGACAATTGAAGTTGGCCCAATTAAACTTCAAACATGTAAATATGAAGTTATAGTAGTCTAAATTTGACACATATGACTGAATGTAAGGTATTTATCTATGAAACTTCAGACATATATGACTAAATTTCAGGTACTTATAATAAAACTTATGTATGATTATTTAAATCACGATGTTGATGCCATTGATCTTTGTTTTTTTTTAATTAATATTTTACGGCATAATAAGAAACTAAGAAGAATATTATAGTTTACGATCATGACACATTCGATATTTTAATTCTCTATAGTATTTTAATGTAATTAAATCATATGATTTTCCATTTATCCAGAAAATGTTTTGTTAAAACACAATAAAATTCAATAAATAAACACTGACAATTCTAGTCCTACTAATCATTAACATAAATTATTGGGTTTTCCGACTAACAAACATAAGGTACAAATAATAGATATGCTGCACGACATGGGCCTGTTGGTGCTGGAACATGGGCGGGCGCGGACCTGGAGCTTGGCCCAGTAACCCTTGTTACTGAAAAGGGAATTGGGCTGGAGGATATGCTGAAGTCGTGGCCCAGTTCTGATTTGGGTAACCAAAGACTGGGCTGGCCCATGTCATGGTGTTGCTGGACTGCTGAGATTGTTGGCCTCGGCCTTTCCCGCGACCCTTGTCGCCTCGCCCACTGCCGCGACCCTTGCCACCCCTGCTGTCACGGTTTTGCCGCGGCTGGATAGTTTCCGGTGGAGGCTATTGGCCGGCGGTGGCCTGATGTTGTGCGGGTGGTTCAACTGTTAATGCCTTCTGGTTATGCTCGTCCTGTTTCGCACGTCGGGTTTTCTCCAATAACAATTGCGAGCGTGCTTTGTTGAAACTTGATAGAGGGTCAGCCTGTTGTATCATCGTGGCTAGGGTTTCATATTCACTCTTGGGGAGGCCCGCAACTAATTGTAACAACATCTTAGTTTCAGACACAGGTGTACCAACGTTAGACAGTTGGTCTGCCACAAGTTTCAACTGCCTGCAATATTTTGACATATTAGAGAAGTTTTCAAGACGGGTGGTGTTGAACTGTTCTTCCAAGTACACGGTGCGAGTGTTCTTGTTGTCTTGAAAAATTTCTTCCAAACGTGTCTATAGATCATGGGCAGAGGCACCTGTTTTCATAATTGTGTATAGAAAGTTCTTGGATATAGTGCCATATATCCACTATTTGACCACGGCATCGAGGCGACGCCATGTGATGTCGTCCATATCGGGAGGACGAGGGAAATAGTCGTCTATATGATCAAGCACATGATATACACATGTATGGATGTGAAATAGTTCCACCCATGACCAATATTGGTTGTCTTCTTGATCAAGAATTATAGAGATAAAATTCTTGATGTTGGTAACGGCGAGAGCCGGATGAAAAGACGGTGAGGAGAGGGGTTGGATGATGACTGAGTGAGAAGCGGAAGCATCGGAAGAGGTGGGAGTAGCCAAATTCTCCATTGGGATGGAAATTGGGAAGGGAAAAAATTACTATGTGCCGTTGGCCGAGAGGTGGGGGGGCGGCAAGGAGAAATTTTTCTATAGTAGGGTTTTGGCTCTTGATACCATGTAAGATGATATTAATCTCCCTTAGAGAGTCTTTCTCATTAACATCAATATATATAGTGTACAATATACAATCCTAATACAAGAGGAATCCTATTCCCAATACAAGAGGAATCCTAGTTTAGAATCCTATTCTAATTATGGGTAGGGATTGTAGTGTTATACGTGTACACGTTTACATCTTATGCCTAGTTTTAAGTATGGTTTCCCCACAAGTTGGTCATGTCCTTGACATCATTATTTGAAGCATATGATTAGCTCAATGTTATTTAATATAATTAGTTTAGTGATTATAAGGTTTAAGTTTTGAAAAATGGAACTTTAATTCACAAGCTTATTTGACCAGTGTATTTGACATTATGCATTTATATCAACCTTGCTATTTCAGGAAATTGTTGAAAATTTTCCTTAATTAAATATGTAAGATATGGGAATAATAGTCGTCTCATACGGAGAGCCTTCAAAATGAGAGTAATTTTGGCCTAAATCTAAATTAATTGAGCATCAAAACGGATACCAAACATCGAGTGGGAAATCAATAAAATAAAAGAGATGTCAATATTAACATCATGAACTATTTATTTGTTTTCCACGTTGTACATTGACCAAAGTTGTAAAATATCAAGAGAAGTTAAGTTATATTAACAATCATTTAAAATAATGAATTGTTAAATATACATAATATACACACAATATACATGTGTATATTGGGCTCTCGGTTTCTATGAATTACCGTGTACATAGGACATAGTTTAGGTAATGTTTTAGTCTCCTAGTTTAGGTAATGTTGTAGTGTAATTAGTATTGTACACTTACCATAATATTTATATTACCATAATTGTATAGTTAGTATCCAAGTAGAATAAGGTTTTAGGAGTAGAATAGGAATATGATTCTCCTATTATGGAAATATGTAAATTGTATATATACTCTTTCATTTAATGAAAATAATCAAGGGATTATTTCTTTCATGTTATCAGAAGTCTAGGTGTTAATATCCTCTCCCAAATTCTCCAACTTTTTCGTTGACCTCCCTTGAATTTCCGAGGCCTTTGCTCTCGGTTTTTCGTGCCGACGAGATCCTCCCTCTTCACAAATTTTTCTTCAAAATCCCTCAATCACATATTGTTCTATCAATATGTCTACATCCCGGAACACATTTTATCATGCCCTTACAATTTCTAACATCAAGAATAACATCCATCTTGTTCTTGAAATAAAAAATGTCCAATATGCGATGTGGGCCGAACTGTTCAAAATTCACGCACGATCACATCAAGTCATCCATCACATAATCCCCGCGGATCCTGAGGATGCGGAGGTGCCAAGATGCGAGGATGATCCTAAGTTGTGGACGACTCTTGATGCCACCGTCCTTCAGTGGATATATTCCACAATTTCTACCGATCTTTTGCAAACGATTATTGAACCTGATGTTATGGCGCAAGCAACTTGGGATAAACTACGTGATATATTCCAAGATAATCAAAATTCTAGAGTTGTTACACTTGAGCAAGATTTCTCCCAAGGCAATATGGAAGATTTCCTAACGTTTCGACTTATTGCAAAAGATTAAAGGAATTGGCCGACCAACTCCGCAACGTTGGCGCGCCGGTTTCGAATGATCCGTTGGTCCTCCAAATGGTTTCAGGCCTCTCCCGAGGCCTATAGTGGTGTTGACACACTTCTTCGTCAAAGCAATTCACTTCCGCAATTTTATCAAGCTCGTTCTATGCTTACACTCGAAGAAGCGGGCATGGCTAAAAAGGCGGCTACCAGTACTAGTCATGTGGGTATGATGACCGAATCCACAGTTCATCCTACCGGTCCCAACAACTGGGGCCAAAACCGCAACAACGATGGCAGAAAAAAGGGAGGAAATAAGAAAAATAATCGCAAGAATTGTGGCGGAAACAATGACGGCAGCAGGAACAATAGTGGTGGCGGTGGTACCCCTCGGGGCAGTCAGCAACAGCAATAATTTTGGGGGCCACAGTGGGCCCCACAATATGGGCCAAATAGTGGCAGTCTAGTAATTCCGCCTTACTGGCAGTGGGCTGCCCAGCAGCAGTTCAGGCCCAACATGCAGTGGCCCACTTTTAATTATCCCTCTGGGCCGAGGCAGCAAGCAGGGGTACTTGGGCCTCGGCCCCCGCAGGTCCATCACGCAGCGACACCCACATCTACCGACATCGAAGCTGCAATGCACACACTTGGTTTAAATCCTCCGGACCCAAATTGGTATATGGACACCGGTGCCACTACCCACATGACATCTGATTCAGGTACGCTCTCGTCTTATACCAATTTGAGCAACCCTTGCGGCATAATTGTTGGTAATGGTAATTCTATTCCAATTCGTGGTTATGGTCATAAAACTTTGTCTCCCCCTCATCCACCTCTTATCTTGAAAAACACCCTACATGCCCACAAATTGATTAAAAACTTAGTGTATGTCCGTAAATTCACTACTGACAATTCCGTTTCTATTGAATTTGATCCATTTTGTTTCTCTGTGAAGGATTTCAAGACGGGGAGTCCTCTCATGAGGTGTGATAGTAGGGGAGATCTTTATCCTATCACACCCAGTTCTGGTCCATCGAGTCAAGCCTTGTCATCCGCATTTGCAGCCCTTTCTCCTTCCTTGTGGCATGCTCGTCTTGGTCATCCGGGATCATCTATTTTGTCGTCATTAGATAAAAATAATTTTATTTCATGTAAGGGTACGCGTAGTACTCCAAATTGTCACTCTTGTTCTTTAGGAAAGATTGTTAAGTTGTCATTTGTAAACTCAAATTCTCATACTTTAATGTCATTTGATATTATTCATAGCGACTTATGGACGTCTCATGTTCTTAGTTCTTTGGGTCATCGGTATTATGTTCTCTTTTTGGATGATTATTCTAAGTTTTTATGGACTTTTCCAATAGCGAAAAAATCTCAAGTTTTTTCCATCTTCTTAAAATTTAGAGCATTCATTAGAACCCAATTCAAACGGAAAATAAAAAATATTCAGTGTAATAATGACAAAGAATATAACAATGGAGTGTTTCGGGAATTCTGTGCTAATAATAGGATCAATTTTCATTTTTCTTGTCCTCATACGTCTTCACGAAATGGGAAAGTCGAACGCAAAATTCATACCATAAATAACATTGTCCGAACTTTATTGATTTATGCTTCCGTACCCCCGTCTTATTGGCATCATGCTCTACAAATGACTACATATCTCTTTAACATAATTCCTTCCAAAGGTTTGACATATTCTTCCTCTCTTCAAATTTTATATAATAAGACTCTTTCGTATTCACATCTTCGGGTCTTTAGGTGTTTGTGTTATCCGTTATTCCCGTCCACCACAATTAACAAACTTCAGGCCCGATCTACTCAGTGTGTGTTTTTGGGTTTTCCGTCTAACCATCGTGGTTACAAATGCTTTGATTTATCCTCTAATAAAATCATCATTAGTTGTCATGTCATTTTTTATGAATCCCAATTTTCGTTTGCTAAGGTGAGTACTCACGTGCCTAGTTCATATAATTTTTTGGATGATGGTATATCCCCGTATATTATTCACCATTTTTCGGACATGATCCGCACCCAAAATTTTCCAACGGGCCCACTGCCCGCTGGCCCCACTGGTCCGTCACAAGCTACGATTCCCAGTATAGTCACTGGGCCAGTTTCAGCAATTGGGCCAGTCCAGCCCAATTCTGGAACTGGTCCAGTTCCGGCGTCGGTTTACCGTGTTGGGCCAGCAGGCCCACTGCCTGCTGGCCAGTCCGTCCCGAGCCCAGAAAATTCCCGAATTTCGCCCAATTCTTCCTCGAGTCATCGACCGATCACTCGTAGTCAACGGGGTGTTTTTAAACCAAAAAGATATTTTAATTTACATTCTAATGTGCTTAAATCACCCTTACCCCGTAATTCTATGTCTGCATTAAATGACCCGAATTGGAAAATTGCTATGACCGATGAATATAATGCTCTTATTGATAATAAGACGTGAGAGTTGGTACTCCATCCATCTGGTATTAATATTATTAGGTCTATGTGGATTTTTGCTCATAATGATAATTCAGATGGTTCATTTGCCCGACATAAGGCACAGCTTGTGGGTGATGGTAAGACTCAGCAGGTTGGTGTAGATTGTGGTAATCCGTTTATTCCGGTGGTCAAGCCGACTACCATTCGCATTGTTCTTAGCTTGGCTCTTTCGAAAGCATGACCTATTCATCAGTTAGATGTAAAGAATGTTTTCCTACATTGTGATCTCAAGGAAACAGTCTATATGCATCAGCCTTTGGGATTTAAGGATCCCAAACATCCTCATCATGTATGTTTGTTGAAGAAGTCCTTATATGGGCTTAAGAAGTCTCCACGAGCCTTGTATACGCGGTTTGCCGACTATGTTTCGACTATTGGGTTCACTCACAGTAGGTCGGATAATTCTTTGTTCATCTACCATCGTGGTTCGTCCTTGGCCTATATTTTGTTATATGTGGATGATATTATTTTGACTGCCTCTTCCTATGCCTTACGCCAGTCTATTATGACAATACTCAACTTTGAGTTTGCTATGAAAGACTTGGGGCCCTTGAGTTATTTTTTTAGGATTGCTGTCACTCATCATGCAAGTGGGTTATTCATATCTCAAAGGAAGTATGCAGCTGAGATCATTGAGAGGGCTGGGATGTCATCATGTAAGTCTACTTCCACTCCAGTTGATACTAAGCCCAAGCTTAGTGTCGCGGCCGGCGTACCATACGAGGATCCGACCCGCTATCGCAGTCTTGCAGGGGCCCTTTAGTATCTTACATTCACGAGACCAGATATTACGTATGCTGTCCAGCAGGTGTGTTTGTTTATGCATGATCCCAGAGTTGAGCACATGAATGCACTCAAGCGCATCATTCGGTATATTCAGGGTACACTTGACTATGGTTTGCATTTATATCCTTCCTTGACGTCCACACTTGTCTTGTATACGGATGCTGATTGGGGTGGCTGTCCGGACACCAGACGGTCTACGTCTAGCTATTGTATGTTTCTTGGAAATAACCTGGTCTCATGGTCTACAAAACGTCAGTCGACATTGTCTCGATCCAGTGCCGAGGATGAGTATCGAGGGGTAGCTAATGTGGTCTCGGAATCATGTTGGTTACGTAATTTGCTTTTGGAGCTTCATTTTCCTATTCAGAAAGCAACCTTGGTTTATTGCTATAATGTTAGTGTCATATATCTTTCTGGTAATCAGGTTCAGCACCATCGCACTAAACATATCGAGATGGACATTCACTTTGTCCGCGAAAAGGTTGCTCGTGGTCAGGTACGCATTTGTCATGTCCCATCAAGGTATCAAATTGCCGACATCTTTACAAAGGGTCTTCCCTCGGTCCTTTTTGAAGATTTTAGGGACAATTTCAGCGTTCGAAGATCGTCCGCTATGACTGCGGGGGTATGTTAAATATACATAATATACACACAATATACATGTGTATATTGGGCTCTCGATTTCTATGAATTACCGTGTACATAGGACATAGTTTAGGTAAGATTTTAGTGTCCTAGTTTAGGTAATGTTGTGGTATAATTAGTATTGTACACTTACCATAATATTTGTATTACCATAATTGTATAGTTAGTATCCAAGTAGAATAAGGTTTTAGGAGTAGAATAGGAATAAGATTCTCCTATTATGAAAATATGTAAATTATATATATACTTTTTCATTTAATAAAAATAATCAAGGGATTATTTTTTTCATGAATCTTATTTGCAACAAGATCCACATGTAAGCATAAATAGACGGACAATCAATTAATTATTAAAATTAACTTTTTCTGCTTAGGGATAAACATGTTAATATTGATCATTTTACTATATTTTTTATCTAATGAATGACACATTAAATAAAGACAGATTCGAGTGGTTGTCCTTTTAAGATTCTTAATATTAACTCATGGTATTTTAAAATTACGGGATTGAATCTCACATTTGTTGAAACTTTAACGGCTTTTTACATATATTACGATTCACATAAAATTTTAGGTTTGGATAAACACGTTGCCGAAACTTATTACAATTGGGAATCAAGATGTGATTTTACTAATTTCAGTTAAGAAAGCAAAAGATTATCATCCACTTGTTGGTCATAAGATTTGAAAGTGCGATTGAAATAACTTAACAAATTGAAAGTTTAGGATAAAGTAGTATATTATGCTTCTTTAGGTACTAACTGAATCCCTAATCAATAAGTTACATATTTTTGCCAAATATTACACATACGTCCTCAAAATATTTTAATTTTATATTTGGTTATACTTTAACGCTATTCAATTCTCAACTTTAGCAAAATTTCTCGTATTTGTTCATGACTATAACATAGCATCAACATAAACTAGTTAGATTTCACGTGTCGAAATATTTTGAGAAAATAATTCAAATGTACTCCGTAATTTATTAATTTTCTCTTCATCTTTAACATGTCTTTTTGTTTAAGTCGATTGGATAATTTATCATATGATAAGTCGACCTTATATCAACAATAACATACTCAGTGTAATCCCACACAGTGGGATCTGGGGAGGGTAAGATGTACGTTGATCTTACATCTATTTTGTGGGGGTAGAGAGGTTTATTTCCGATATACCCTCGGCTCAAAAGAACGTAGTCAATGCAGAAAATCAAGAAAAATAAGACATCAAGATATCACAATAAGAAACAAATAAAGCAACACATAATAATACACACATAAGAGTACGGATCTACGCGAAACCTAAATAATACTACAAAAAGGGGAGAAAAGAAGATGAATAGGCTAGCCCCCTACCCCTCTCACACACAGTGCGACAAAACTCAACTACTTACTAACCTTCTATCCTAATCCTCGACCTTCAAATCTTCATATCTAGGGTCATATGCTCAGTCAGCTGGAGTTGTGTCATATCCTGTCTAATCACCTATCTCCAGTTCTTCTTCGGCCTACCTCTACCTCTCATAACTCATGCTACCACCAATCTCTCGCACCTCCTAACTGACGCATCCTCACACCTCCTCTTCACATGCCCGAACCACATCATACTAACTTTTCTCATCTTGTTTGTCACGGAGGTCACTCCGGCCTTGTGACGTATAACTTCGCTTCTAATCATGTCTCTTCTAGTATGACCACACATCCATCTGAATATCCCCGTCTCCGCTACCTTCATCTTCTGAACGTGAACGTTCTTGACTGGCCATCAATCTGTCCCATAAAACAATGCTGATCTAACCATCACTCTATAGAACTTACCTTTCAGCCTAGGCAAGTACTTCTTATCACAAAGCACCCCGGAGGCGAGCCTCTATTTCATCCATCCTGCTCCAATACGGTGTGCGACATCATCATCGATCAATCTCCCCGTCTCTGTGTATTATGGACCCAAGATACTTGAAGCTTCCTCTTTTGGATATAGCTTGTGCCTCAATCTTCATTTTCACATTTGTCTCCTGCATCATGTCACTGAACTTGCACTCCATATACTCCATCTTAGTCCTGCTTAACTTGAAACCTTTATATTCTAATTCTCCAAACTTCCAACCTATCGTTAACTCCGTTGCGCGTCTCGTCAATCAAAATTATGTCGCCATAATAAAAAAAAATTTATTTCATTACTCCATTAATCAGTTCAAAGTTTGACATGTTGAAAGACTTTACTTTCAAATTCAGATATTATTAGTCCAATTGCTTTTGTTTTAATCTAATTGTAAATGATGACATTAGATTTAATAACATGTTAAGACTACATTAATATTTTTAACGTACTATTATTAGTACAAATTGTGACTTTTTCCAAACAGTCTATTACTTAACAAACTATGACCTACAGGAGGCAATGGGTAATTTGCTACCGACACAAAAAAATAAAATAGAGGAACAATTATAAGGACATGAAAAATAAATAATTTATTGCATACAGTTAATCAATTAATATCAAACAAAAAATAATATTGTATGGGCTATAGAATAAAAGAAATAAAATAATATAAAATAGAAAGTGTTTAGCAATCTCCTAGATTGGAAAAAAGACAGCACATGTTGTACTGCTATTTATAGACAGGGACACACATGTCAATATCTTCCACATCTTTGTATTTTTAACCTCTACTTTATTAGCAACTACTACTATAATATACAATGTAAAGCATGCATGAGGTGAATATACCAGATTTAGTTTAATTATAGTACTGTCTAATCATATATTATGATTTATTATATCACAGCGTAAGGAAGTTGAATTTATTAAGATGAAGTTCGAGTTAATCAAAATCTACTTCTTACACTATCAGTGAAATATATATTTTTCTCACTTTAATCATTTGATATTTAAAGTTTACTCATCGAATTAATCTGAATAATGGAGTGAATCATGAATTTTTAGAAATTTTATATTAATCACTCAGTTTTTGGCTATCTAAAGTTTATGATGGGCACGATAATTAGTATATATTCAAGGCATGTCCTTTTCAATCCTCTCGCACTAGAAAAACATTTCTCAATGCTTTAACGCGCGCATTGAATATAGATTGAACCGTCTCACAGCGTTCTGAATCCAACTCATGTGCTTCTTTAACAAGCGAATAACCCAAATTTTGAAACATACCATAACTTCAGGCAACTGAACGCCAATAATGAGGTGTCAAACTTAAGGTCGATGTGTGCTTTTGGTGAGTAACTTTTATTCCTAAAACGAAAAAGTTTTAATATGTCATCGAACTATCGAAAATGACTCATTTATGATACTCGTCAATAGTTTAATTTATTTATGTCATCAGCGTTACAAAATGACTCATTCATGCCATTTTTCATTAATGCTTATTTTACAATATCAGATATGATACATGACCTCCAATTAAAAGTTCACGTCATTTAATTAAACCAACCCAATTTTAAATCTAAAATTAATAAAAGAAATCGACTTATACATCCGACTCATCCACAATTATAATTTAGTTAGAGCCACGTGATATATTTGATATTATAAAACTGACGTTAAACAAGTCAAATCATTAATGGAACATAAATACGTCATTTACTATAGTAAATGGTATTGCAGCTATAATATGTCCATTTTGTCTTTTCGCTTCCCCAGTCTTCCATATTTCATCACCTCCTTTTCTCTTCACTCTCCAAAGCACTACCACTCTTTTCTTTCTGCAAAGCTTCGCTCTCCCAAATGGGTTCTCGAACCGGGTCACACCAGCTAAGAAATGGGTTAATAGTATCGGGTCGACCCGAACAACACAAAGAAAAACAACCCACAGTTACATCTCGTGCTATTCCTTACACCGGTGGTGACGTCAAGAAATCAGGCGAGATTGGTAAAATGTACGGTATTGATTTCTCAGCTAGTGGGTCCCACCACCACACAAGTGGATCCATTAGATTCGGGTCGAATTCGGGTCAAATCGATCCAATTCCCAAGAAATCATCATCTTCATCCTCTAATTCCGGCCCAATTCAACCAACCGGTCTAATTACATCCGGTCCGTTAAGTTCCAGCACTAATCGACGGTCCGGTCCACTTGAACCGGCCGGTTCGTTTAAGAAAGTTGTGTATAGCTCAGCTGTGACCGGTGTAAGTGATGATATAAAGATGGGTTTTAGAGTTTCAAAAGTGGCAATGTGGGTATTACTTGTGGTGTTGATAATGGCTTTAATGGCAGGTGGTTTCGTGATGGCGACTGTTAAGATATATGTGATTTTGGTTGGTGTTGGTGGTGTTTTAGTTCCAATTTTAGTGGTATTATTGTGGAATTACGCGTATAAAGAACGAGGATTGGTGGGTTTTTTAAGAAGATATGAAGATGCTGAGCTTAGAGGTGCTGTTGATGGACAGTATGTGAAGGTTACTGGGGTAATTTCACTCTCATTTCAATGATATCGTTTTATTTTTTACTCCCTCCGTCCCATGTTACATGGCCACATTACTAAAAATATGATCCTAAATTACTTGACCACTTTCTAAAAACAAGATAAAATTAATTAAGTTTTTCCTACTTTGCCCTTAACATTAATTGTTTTTTAAAGTAACCAATACTGATTAGAGTCCAATTAATTGGAGGGATAAGGGTAATGTAGTAAAAATAATCTTTTTATTTATGATTTCTTAACGCAAATTTTTTACTCCCTCCATCACAATTTATACGATGTAGTTTGACTGGCATGAAGTTTATGAAATAAATGAAGAATTTTGAATCTTGTGGTCTAAAACAAGTCAAAGATATTTGTGTGGTTATAGTTCATTTCGTTAAGCGTAAATGATAAAGTTTAAAGTTAAATTGTTGCCAAATAAAGAAATATGTCATTCTTTTTGGGATTGATTAAAAAGGAAAGTGTCATTCTTTTTTGGACTGATTAAAAAGAAAAATGTGTCATATAAATTGGGACACATGGAGTATCAAATATAGTTCATTGTTTTGTCATTGGGTGGTAGTTATGGTTGTTTAGTAGGATGGATGTGTTTTGGATGATAGTTTTAAGATTGTCATTTACCATATTGTCCTTGGAGGTGACAATGACCATGTGTGGTGGAATGACTGTGATTGTGCTTATGGGATCTTTGCTAAGCTTTGATTTGAGTTGGAGGGAGAATTTTCCATGTTGATTTTGCATGAAGTCACATAAATTATGCTTAAGGAAGGGTTAAAGCACATAGCTTTATCTGGTGTCTTAAGATTGCCATTTACCATATTGTACTAGGAGGTGATGATAGTCGATAACCATGTGTTGTGGAATGACTTTGATTGTTCTTGTGGGATCTTTTGTTAAGCTTTGATTTGAGTTGGAGAGAGAATTTAACATATTGATTTTGCAAGAAGTCACCTTAATTGTGCTTGAGGAAGGGTTAAAAGCACGTAGCTTTATCTGGTGTGTTACAGTCTAGCAAAATGTTGGCTTCTGAGTACTTATCTAAAGTTACTCTTAGTGTGGAAGAGTTGTTTTAGGAAGCGGGGAGACAGGACAACTTAATGTGGTAGAAAAGGTAGCAAATGGGAAAGTGTACTTATCTGTGAGTTGGAAAAAAGGGAAGGAAAATATGATTGATAAGTGGATATGTACTGGCTGCTGATGTGTGTGTGTGTATACATACTTTATATGAAGTTTTAATAGACTGTTAGTTATCTGTAAAGAGGATATTTTAAGAGATATGACGAACAGGAATAATAAGAGGTTAGAACTACCTTTCTGATAATGTTGTTTTCTTTCATTACTTATTCAACAGAGAAGTACCTCTTATCTTCTTATAAGTTTATTTGTGCCGCCCTTTCTTTTCTTTTGATACTAGAAAATAAGTATGCTTTTCGTGGCCTTCCTTTAATTGTATGTCGCGTTCAGGTTCTAATTATCTCTTGGTTTCCTTTATCCAAAAAAATGTCTGTTGTTTTCCTTTAGTCCTCCATTGGGATCCCTATCCTACCTAAAACAGGGAGAACTTATGCTTCTTTCTTGATAATGTCTGATCTAAGTACGTTATGTTCCCAAATCATAGTTCTAGATAATGTCATGATTACGTCAGATATCTTTTCAACTTATGTGTATCACATGCGAGAGGAACATCTAAAAATAATCCTTACTTTTATACTTATTCTGGAGGCTTTTTGTTTCAATTATGACCAACTGAGCCTTTAGCACTTTGCTATAAGGAACTTATGGAGTTGTCTAATAAAAATGCATCCTGCCTCTTATTATGCATGATACAATACTTTTTTACGCATCCTTTAGCACTTTGCTATAGGGAACTTATATAACTTTCTAATAGAAGTGCATCCTATAGAATACATTTTACGCATCTTCTAGCACTTTGTTATAAGGGATGCATACAATTGTCTAATAAAAATCCATTCTGCCTCTCTTTAGTCAGACTTTAAGAAAGCCTTTCCCCTTTTAATGAACTTCCTCCCAAGTTTCTCCTTTTTATCAAAATTTTAAGAAAGCTAAGTACATTTGAATCCACATGAAAAGTGAACTTGGAAGCGAGTATTTGAGTTTGTTATTATAGGAAAGCTTGAAAGATTAATTCTTTTACTCCGAATCTAGACTCTTTTAGTAAGGCAAGTTTGAAAGGGAAATCATTTACAGGTCTAAAATTGTTATGTATAATTTAAGTTCTTCTTTCACAATAATCTGATAGAATGAATAAATAGGTCTTATTATTGCATTTCTATAACCTCATGCGGTGTTTTTTTTACGAAATGCACATTTGCTGAATACGATCTTCTCCACAAAAAGAAAAAAACGAACCCTCCGAAAAAGCCATACCAAAAAGTGGACAACTACTTTTCATTATACGAACAAAGTAAATAAGGGTGTCAAAGTTAGCTTTTAATGTGGTAATCCAGTTATTGTATAATATTTGCGTATATTATTGTGATGGAGTAAAATCTAGATAAATGTGTCCCCAAGCTTTTCCAATTTCTACGGCATTAAATTATTGCTATATTAAGTGAATCCAGGGAATCTGAGAAACCTAGGGTTGTGATCTTCTAATATCCGTGTTTCTACTCCAGAAGTTGTAAACTAATCTTCTGTTGAAATCATGTTTAATTTTTTAAATCATTAAGTATAAATTAATCTTGTTTTAATATTTGGAGTGTGATAGAGTTGATGACACCTCCTAGAATTCTATTCTTTCTTTGGAATTTAGAAATGGATATTTATTAATTCTTGTGAACTTTTAGTGATGAGAACTTTTAGACCTCAGGCATTAGTGGCTTGTAAAGGTGGAAAAGATCGGCCTGCAGTTTGTTTTGCTTTGTTATGTTCCTTTTAAGGTGTCAATTTAGTTTTTCCATTAATGCACATAGAATGTACCAAAAAAATTAATGCACATAGAAATTGTATATCCATATTCTGCACACTTTCAAGGATGTTATTTAGGGAGTAATTTTTAATTGTTTTTGTTAGGTTGTTACCTGTGGCAGTATTCCTCTTGAAACTTCTTTTCAGCGGATACCAAGATGTGTATATGCTTCTACAGAATTGCACGAATACAAAGGTTGGGTTGGAAAATCTGCACATCCTAGACACCGTTGCTTTTCTTGGGGACGCAGGCATTCGGAGGTTGGTTTTTGCATATCAACTATTTGAGTACTTCTTGATTTGATCCCAGTACTCAGTATCAATATAGTTAATGATGATATTTGTATTATTTCATCCTCGTAAGAAGTTCAATACAAATGCTTCCTAGAGGTTATCCGGTACCTTTGTTGTTGGGAGGCAGCAGGTACCTGATGGAATAGTAGAGGTGCCATAAGCTGAGGTGTCATTACAAAAATTACAGGGAACTTGAATTAAGTTATATTAAGCTTCAAGCTGAAATTTCGGAATTTCAAGTCATATAAGGCCATGGACTATCTATGTTCAAGCCTGTACTTCAGTGCGAGTTCATAAAGTCGAAAGGTCTTGTAACCAACATCATATGCCAACTTCTAGGCTTTAAGTTTTCAGAAATTTCTAGGCTTCAACTGGTCAGATTTTGCTAAAGATAATAGTCCTGTTATCATTTTAAAAAAAAGATAAAATTTTTGTACTATTAACTCCTAATAAGAGGTCATAACAAGTGACAATTGATACTTGCCTCTTCCTCTCATCCCAGGATTTTGTACTGGTCATGACTCCAAAGGTTATTTCTAATGAGAAACTTGTATATGTTGCTGACTTCTGTATGTCTCTTGGTAACAGAAATATGTTGGTGATTTCTATATATCAGACTTCCAGACTGGATTAAGAGCACTTGTGAAGGCAGGCTACGGAGCAAAGGTGGCACCATTTGTTAAATCAACAACCGTTGTTGATATAACAACGAGTAACAGGGAGTTGTCTCCCAACTTCCTAAGATGGCTTGCTGATAGGAGCCTCTCAAGTGACGACCGTGTAATGCGGCTGAAAGAAGCGTAAGTCGAGTTTATTTCGTGTATTTATTTCTTACTGATTATATCCTCCTGTTAACCAACTCGTGGGAGCTTCCTGCTAGGGCTGGTAAAATGGTCAAAAAAGAACAAGTAACCATCCAATCCTACCATTAAATATGGGTTAAACGGACAATTTTAAAATGGATCAAATATGGATATTATCCACTAAAACACGGATATCCAGATGGATAATATGGATATCCATATTATCAAATACCCATTTGTCTGCTTATTATTATTCACAAGTTCTTGATTTTTGGGAGTCTAAACTTATTTTGGCTTTTAGCTTGTGTTCTCACCTGACTATTATATCCATATTATCCGTCGGTTAACCCATTTCGATTTTTGTGGAACCCGTTTTGGGAGTCTAAACTTATTTTGGCTTTTAGCTTGTGTTCTCACCTGACTATTATATCCATATTATCCGTCGGTTAACCCATTTCGATTTTTGTGGAACCCATTTTCAACCAGCTCATATCCTATCCAACCAGCCCGTTTGCCACTTCTACTTCCCACTAAGATTCTTTGTGATTGCTTGAAAATCACAGTTGCATCAAAGAAGGGAGCACCGTAAGTGTCATGGGCGTTGTAAGGCGCCAAGACAACGTGCTAATGATTGTTCCACCGGCTGAGCCTATTTCAACAGGTTGTCAATGGGCCCGTTGTGTACTTCCAACCTACGTAGAAGGTCTCATCTTGACCTGTGACGATATTCAGAATGCCGATGTAATTCCTGTATAGGTATACTACCAATTTTGATTACTTCCACGAGTTATGGCAAAAGAGTACAATCGATGGCAGCACGAGGCTAGCGAAGCTGCGCCTTGTTTGGTTCCTATGCAAATATTCAAGTGTATGTAAGATTGCATAGTAGAACAGAAGCAGCCAAAACTGTTAGTCCTATGTATTTCAATATTATTGTACCAGTCTAGCAGAGTAACTAAAGGGGAGAGGAGAAAAAAAGGCCTTCCTCCCTTGAGCAGCTAAGCTCGTTGTATCATATAGATTTCATAACTAGTTACTTTTTAGCTGCATTATGTATATTAACTGATGTTAATTATATATATGTTCGTAGCTTGCTTTAGCTTTTCATTTTTTTCCCCGGGTGCCGAGTATAACGATTTAACTAACTGAACTAGCCTGTTGAGATATTATTGGGCCTCATTCTAGCCCAGATTACATTTGGAGCTTTTTGTAATGGGCCTGGATTCACTTCCAAGCCTCATCATATTCTTCATGGACTATGTACACATGAAAAGGACCTCACATAACCACTTTTAGTGAAAGGCATGGGCTAGACAGTCTAATTTGCACAGCAACATGCTACACTTGGCCATAGAAAGCAACTTTATTGAAGACGACATAATTCAAGATATTTCACATTAAAAGAATTGCAATGATGTACCTTTTGCTAATCTATTTATCATATCTATTAATGCGATTAACTTAGTGATTGAGGATGTTACTTAAAGTCTAAAATATGAAACATGTGGTAAATAAATTAAAAAAAGAAGTTACAACCAGAGATTACGGTAGGATGGATGGGACTCATCTATCCTTAACTAGAGGTTTCGAGTTTGAGCTTCGGGTATATAGAAAATCTTGGTAGAGATCCTTTAATGGGCCTTATGCTACGAATCTGGATTTGTCAGGGATGATTGAATATGAGTACTGGTCAAAAAACTCCTAGTAGGGAGCACTTCTCTTTTAATAGTTTTTATGGGACGTGAATCTGAATTTGTCGGGGCTCCGATATGGATACCAGACACAGCATACGAAGCTAAAGAAAATAAAATATGATACGATCTATATATAAGACTACATGAAATGAAACCCTTAATGTTACTAAAAAGATAGATTATGCAACTATCCTATTTGGTCCCAACAATTTCATTTCATGGCAGTGACCATAAAGAAACCAATTTCTAATGCGTCAAGGTACCTTATCCCTACATTGAATAGGAATAAGAATTCCAAACTTAGAGGATCTGCAAAAATCCATCTTTGAAGGAAGTTTAGATTGGCTTGCATGCAGAGGAACTATGAGATGTTTTTTTAATAAATAATATGATGTACGTATCAGTTTAGATATATTTGGACTATTTCATTAGATATTTATTATCTTCCGCGAATATATAAGATATTAAGTAACTTTATCTATCGCAACTTCGACAAATAAGAAAATATCACTTAATATTTTTACCATTTTTAGAAAACAAGAATTGATTTTAATATGACAAAATGTAAGAGATGTAGTGTGGATGTGGGCTAAACGCATATTTAAGATTATGGAGATACTCTTAGTAGGAAATAATTTTTTTAAGTGAGCCTTAGACGACCTAAGTTCAAATTAGTCGCTTCAATAAATTTCCTAGATGCCAGTGCCGGAATCATTTCAGTGAGAACTGAGAAGATTTAAAACATAAGGAAATAAACACAAGGAGAGGGTAAAGATATTCTAATATCTATTATATATACGTAAAAAGATTATCCTTATGTCTATGAGGAACAAATATAGGGTTGCAGATTTATTAGCTAAGGAAGGAGCGAAAAAATAACTTTTTGATAATTGTTGAGCTTATGCGCAGCCTGTGTGATGAAGAAGGGGTCAATTGGCAAGGATTGCCATTGACAGAAGATGCAGAAAAGAGAAGAAAGCAGAGAGGTTCGATAGAAAAGAGGAAGGGAAATGATTTTCTGTTATTCACAATATTGGCACCCTTACAATATATATACACATGACCCACACTTTAACTACTAATTAATTATGCTTAACTATCTTCTAACAAACTATTAACAACCATACCAAACTCCTAACTACCACAACAAACTCCTAACTAACTTCACAACTAACATAACAACTTGGATTAATTCTTCCATGTACTCTCCCTTATGACACCTTTGTACACTTATCTATTTCTTTTGCACCCCCCACCCCACCCCCCAAGCTAGGAGAGATGAAGATATTCTTCATTCCTAGCTTGGACATCAAATAAGCATGTTGATGATTGCTGAGAGCCTTAGTAAGAAGGTCTATAGGCTGTTCAACAGAAGACAAGTAAGTTGTGTGGATAAGTCCCTCTTGAATTCTTTCTTTTATGAAGTGACAATCTACGTCAACATGTTTAGTACGTTCATGAAAAACTGGATTAGCAGCAATTTGAAGAGCATATTTGCTGTCTGTGAACACAAAAATAGGCAACTCAACAGAAACTCTAAGTTCCTTAAACAGACTAGTAAGCCATACAACATCAGCTAGTGCTCTATACTCAGCCTCAGCTGAACTTCTGGACACCGTGACCTGCTTTATAGACTTCCATGAAACATGAGAAGAACCAAACAACACCAAATAACTTGTAATAGATCTTCTGTTATTAACACAGGACCCCCAATTAGCATCACAAAATACATGTAATTGAGGAATACTAGAGCTATTAAGAAGAATGCATGATCCTGGAGTATGTTTAATATACCTAACAAGTCTCATTCCAGCTTCCAAGTGTGAAGTCTTGGGAGCCTGCATAAACTGGCTTAAGCATTGCACAACAAAGGCAATGTCAGGTCTAGTATTGTGAGATATAGTAGTCTTCCAATGATTCTTCTATATATACTAGTATTAAGTAAAGGCAATCATGTGAAGAAGAAGATTTAGATGCAGTATCGGGTGATGTAGAATGAGAGGCAACATACTCATCAAACTCAACAATGGTAAGTTTCTAATGCATTTCCATAGGTGAATGCACAAGATTAGCACATGCTAGGCCTGAATCAGATATGAGTTACATGACATACTTTCTCTGATGCATGAGAATACCTTGAGAACTCATTGCAAACTTTATGCCAAGGAAATACTTAAGTTCTCCAAAATCCTCGATTTTAAAGGCAACCTGTAGTGACTGTTTAGTGGACTGGATGAGTGTTGGATCATCACCAGTAATCAACATGTCATCAACATACACCAATACCACTATAATCTTGTTAGCCTTCTGTTTGGTGAACAAGGAATAATTCTTGTGACTTTGATGAAAACCATAGGAAACTAAAGCTGAAGTCAGCTTAATATTCTATTGTTTGGATGCTTGTTTCAGACCATATAAAGATTTGAGTAGTCTGCATACTTGATTCTAACCTCCTGCGGTATTGAAACCTTCTGGCAGTTGCATAAATACCTCCTCATATAGATCTCTTTGCAGAAATGTACTGTAGACATCCATTTGATGAATGACCTAATGCTTGGCAGCTGCAACAGATATGACAGATCTTACAGTAGTCATCTTGACTACAGGTAAAAATGTCTCATGGTAGTCAATACCCTCTTTTTGATTATATTCTTTTGCCACTAGCCTGGCTTTGAACCTTTCAAATTCTCCTGTTGCTTTATACTTGATTTTATACACCTACCTACATCCAATGGCCTTTTTACCTTTTGGAAGTTGCACAAGCTCCCATGTCTTGTTCTCTTCCAATGCTTGAATCTCAATTTTCATTGTTGCAACCCACCTTTTGTCCTTAGCTGCTTCTGAATAGTTATGTGGTTCAACATCAACAGAAACCTGTGCCATAAAATTCTGGTATCTGGATGATAATCCTGCATAGTCTATTCCATTTGATATGGAATGCAAGAAACTAGTAGAACCTTGCTTGGTAATATAGTCTTTGTGCCAAATAGGAGGTTTACTAGTTTTTGTAGACCTCCTAGTGTCAGGTATATGTGCTGGTGTCAGATTCTGCACTTCACCTTGGTGTCTTGAAGCATCAGTATGTTCATCATCAGTACTAGTACCTTGGTGTCCTAAAGCATCAACATGTTCATCACCAGTGGTTGGATCATTGTCTTGAATACCCGAGCAACTATATGTGACCTCAATATTCTCTAGACAAACTAGATCATCATAACAAAAATATTCATGTGATTGGATGAAACCAGCCCTGTCATCTGCATCATTCTTGAATGGAAAAATTATTTCTATGAAGACCACATCTTTGCTCATGAAGATTGTTATATTCTCCATGGCATACAAATTGTATCATTTCTGTGCAGATCCATATCCTAAAATAACAATTCTCACAGCTTTGGGACTAAATTTATCATGTCTAGTTAAAACAGTTGCAGAACACAAATAACATATCACTCTTAAATGAGAAAGTGATGGAATTTTATTATACATCATTTCATAGGGTGAATTATTTCCTATGATAGTGGAAGGTATTCTATTCAGAATATATACTGCTCCCTCCACACATAAATCCCAAAATTTATTTGGCAGATTAGCTTGTATTTTTATGGCTCTAGTAGTTTTTCGTATATATCTATGCTTTCTTTCCACTAAACCATTCTGTTGTGGTGTATGTGGACATGAACTTTCATGTACTACACCATGTTGTTGAAACAAATCCTTACAATTATGATTAAAAAATCCAGTCCCATTATCAGACCTTATTCTTCTGATTTTTATATCAAATTGAGTATTAACACCAGCAAATAAGCTTCTGAGCAATGTAATCACATATAATTTCAGTCTCATTAAGAAAATTCAAGTCCATCTAGAATAATCATCTACAGTAGTCAGAAAATATCTAATTCCATTATATGTTTCAACTTTATAGGGTCCTCATCATCCATATGTAACATCTGAAAGGGCCCTGATGTCCTGCTAGTACTAATAGGAAAATGATCTCTAGTTTGTCTAGCTAAGGGGCACACCTCACATTTATTCAAAATAAAAGAAGAATCATTCTTGAAATATGGAATTTTCCTTATGACAGTCATGAGCACAGTCTCTGGTGCCAAATAGTTGCATCAGCCTGTTGAGATACTGCCAAACATTTATTCACTTCTTCTTCCTTATTTGTATATCCAAACACAGTATATACAGTCTTTCTTCCTCATTACCAATCCTCTTCACCTTCCCAGATGAGAGATCTTGAAATACACAATAATGTGGAAAGAAGGTAACACTGCAATTCAGTTCTTTTGTTACCTTTGAAATAGACATGAGGTTAAATTTGAAAGTTGGCACACACAAAATATTTTAAAGAATATCACCTCCTTCTAAGTGATAGTCACCAACATGTGAGATTCTAGCTGAATCTCCTGTAGGCAGTTGTACTTTTCCTACATTTTCAATCAGGTTTTTATTGTGTAAGTATCTCTGATTACTAATGATGTGATTAGTTGCACCTGTGTCTACAATCCACTTTAACAGTACTTCATCAACATTAAAAATACCTGCCATGTTTTCACTAGCATTAGGCTCTCCAGATGCAGTCCTATTATTAAGCATATTGAGAAGTTATTAGTGTTGACTAGGTGTGAATTGACTAACTGTCATGTATGCTCCTTGATGGTTCTGACAGTTTGATATGAACTGTGGCACCTGTGGGATTTCATGTGAAAAGGTTCCATGTTGTTGTTGAGTAACTCTCTCAAGTTGCAAATTCTGAACTTATTTTGCATTGTGCTGATAATGTTGTACATTGTCTCCTTATCCGGTGTTTTCAAACACTGAATTTCCTCCTGTTACCACATTTGCCATCATTGTCTTTCCCTTGAAGTTTTCTAGATATCCATTAAGTTTGTAACAATCATTCTGTATGTGTCCTATTTTGTGACAAAAATCACATTTCATCAACTTAAAACAATCCATTTTCAAGTGCCCTCTGCCATGACAGAAATCACATACTGCATTGGGATTGTATGACTTCTTTTGATTTGTGTTTCCATTTCTATTTCTGGTTGTGAACATGGCCACTGACTCCACTGTATCCTGCATCATTCTGCAACTATTCTTTGTCTTTCCTCTTGGTTAACCATTGCATACACTTGATTCAAATTAGGCATTTGTTGCGTCATGATCACCTTACTTCTAACTTGACTGTACCTGTCATTGAGCCCCATAAAAAATTGTAGCATCCTTTGATATTGTAAATGATCCACACATTCTTTTGACATAGGGCAGCAAGTAGATGGTGGTATGATTGAATCATATTCATCCCAGAGATCCTTGAGCTTAGAGTAATACATGGATACTGACAATGTTCCCTACCTCATCGTAAATATCTCCTTATGCAACTAGAAAGCTCTTGAATTATTTATTTTGTCAAACCTGTCTCTCAAATCTTTCATATCGTATGAGAGTCAGAATTAAACAACATTCCAGTGAGTAAACTTTTGCTCACATTTTCCATCAACCAAGACACTACAATCGCATTACATCTATCCCACATTTTGGTTAAATCACCATGAAATGATTCTCTTCTCACTATTCCATCGATAAATCCTATTTTATTCTTTTCAAGTAAAGCCAATTTTATCGACCTACTTCACAAAGTGTAATTATCCATCCTAGTTAACACAATTCCAACAGATAACGAACCTGGTGCATCCCGATGGAAAGAGGTAAAGAGGATGATTGTGGTCGATATTAGATGTTATTGTTGTAGCTATCATGTCTTCTCCGTTGGTTTCCAACAACTTGGATTAATTCTTCCATGTACTCTCCCTTATGGCACATTTGTACACTTATCTATTTCTTTTACAATAACTGTTTTTGCGAGCAGTTCCTCTCGTATTTGCCTACGATGATTACTGGACATACATGTTAATAACTACATCTATTTCGACAAGTACTAAATACTCTAATTGTAATAGCTCCCTACCAAACAATCTAACTACTTGTATGGACTGTTAACCCTATAATGATGCTTAGCATTATTATATAAATATCATCTTTTTAACAATAACAACAAAAAAATCAGGGAAAGAAGTTCAAATGAACACCCTTACGCCTCCTAGCTCAGCAATACTTATTCCTAAATAGAAGTTGTAGTGATATTGTTATAAATCAATTTCTCTAAAATTTTGTGGCTCTTAACAATGAGGTCACTTTAAAAAGCAAATTTTAGCATTGATTGATAACAAGGAGAAGAAGAGTTGGATTCCTTCTAAAAAAGAGTTTTCTTTTCTTAATTTTTTTTTCGCTCTGTAATCGATATCCGTGCCGCATGGGTCCAGTGGGCAAAAGCGCTTCTTGTATACTTTTTCTATTCATATTTCAAACCTGAAACTTCCGATTAATAGAAAAACAACTCATCCGCACCATATCATTTCTTCATCTTTTTCTTCCACTATGTCAAAGTCTTAAACAACTTTAATTTGATATTGAACCAAGAATTCACGAGAATTCCCTGAAATCACTACTTTGACATTCATCTTTCTCTGCCAAAAAAAAAAACTCACTCATTTTTTTTGTCCTCTCCAAAAGATGACTAATATTGCAAAAAAGTCTTGCCACTCTCACAGATTACTTCTTGAAAAAAGACTCCATTATTATGGCTATTTTTCTTTCAATTTTTGTCACCTTGAAACCCCAGCCTTATCTTCATCATCCATTCCTTTTCCATAGCTATTTCTTGTAATTTTTAGTTTAAAAAAGACTCCATTTTTATGTCAATTAGAAAAAGATTCCATTTTATGGCTATTTTTTCCCAGTATTTGTCACAATGAAACCCCTTTTGCCTTATTTCCATAATTCATTCCTTTTTCATAGTTGTTTCTGTTAAATATACACGTGATATACACTTACCATAAGTAGTGTATATCACGATTTTATAGCTATATTGTACCCGTGAGGCCAAGAAAGAATGGAAAAGCCCCGCCAACCAGATATAGTTATCATATAATCTAACTAACTGTCATTGAATAAGCTTATTTTGAATAGATTTATCAAATGAGTGGGTTTAACG